>APFE030047442.1:7041-49185 GCA_000404065.3 Pinus taeda | reverse complement strand
AGCAGTTATTTCTAGCTGTGTTTAGTTGTGTTGTTGTTTGCCAGGAGAGCCAAACATATTTAGACGTTGTGCCTTTGCATGCAGTTCCGCTTGCATTTCTTCCACATGGATTCTCCATGTCTTTGAGATTTCACATAAACCACTGCACAATTTTTAGTATTCAGGAATTGCAAATTGCCTCTATCAGTGTCGACGGACAGAAATGTTGCGCCCCAAGGTTGTAACGAAGATTATGGCATCATTACTTGCTGGTATGCCTGTGATGGAGTGAGACAAACAATTACTGAAACACGAAAACATCTGATCTGCAGATGAATCCAAGAATGCAATATGTGATGAAGCAGAATATAACAACTTGCAACAAACTGACATTCAGTTTTATCCATAATGAACATAATTCAATACAAAGTCCAGATTTCATAGAGCATTATTGTTCGATGGAATAGAAACTATATACATTCCTTGACCACCCCTTCTCAGTCTTAGTAGAGTTCCTTCAAGGTATGGAGGTGAGCGTGAGGTTGTTGGCGTTGTATGATGTAGTTGCAACGTTGAGTGTTTTCTGAGCCTCAGAGATAAGGCATATTTGTTTATCGTTAAATAACGTGGAGGAATCACTTATGCAAAATTCTTATATATGTGCATCTTTGAATGTTGTTGGTGCGATTGATAAAGGAGTTTCATAATATCCATGTTGATATTAGAATAGAGTAGATTATCTTGACTTTACAGTGAGTTCTCTTTGCACTGTCCATTATTCCTTGGATCGGAGAATGCAAGAAAGGTGTCCACCATTTCCTGGCTTTGAAGAGTAAGAGCTTGAATGGTTTCTGGCGGGAAACAATTTTTGAGATGTTTTGTGTGAAGTAGAACGCAGCTAGAGAAGAAAGTGGAAGTGGCAGTGTGGTAAACAGTGTTGAATCTATAGTCTTCAACCCTGTTGCTGAGCTGCACGTTCGTAATGGATTCCTACACCGCAAAGGCAATATAAATACCATTAATGTCAATTACAAAACTCAGTGCTCACTTCAATATGTATGTAAAGAAATAGAAATATTAAAGTTGTTGAAAATGAGTTATGACCTGGCCAGAGCAATGTGGACAGTTTTCATGTTGTGTATTCTATGTTTGACTCTAATATCTGTGATAGATGGGGGAGGAGGTCGGGCAGAGAGACACACTTGACTGGTAGAGGAATGGTATTGGGATATACCTGGTCCTTTGCTTGCCCTCTTGTCTCAAACTGGTTAGTTTTGGTCCAGCTGAAGTCTGTTGTTCAGAACTGGCTACAAGCAAGCCTGAATTTGTCTTCTAATGACCATGAACGATTACTTTGGCTTTCCCATAAATCAGTTATTGAACGGTTGCACATGCTTTTTGTGTTAATGATTGAATACATTGTTGTCTTAATATTTATTTGTGTCTGGATTTGGCCATGTTTCTGAAAGCCCAAGTTAAACTCAGAATTGTTTTCTTAGTTTCAAACTCAGAATTATTTTCTTAGTTTCAAGTGAATTTTTCGAAATTTATCTAGCATTTTCCTATAAACTAAGTATATGATGAGAGGTGAAATAGTTTAGATGAGAAGTGAAATAGTTTAGATTCCGTTTTTTTTGGTTAAATTTTAAAACATTTATAGTAGGTTTTTGTTTTAAAACCTATGTCCATGATAGAAAACATAAAAACATGTAAGGAAGCTTAAATTTCTCAACTGCTCTCGTGAACAATAAGATGCTTGATTTTTCAACTGCTCTCGTGAATAATAAGATGCTTGATTTAAAAAAAAAAGGTGGTCAATTCCATCACAAAGGCAGGGGTTTGAAATTAGTATCCATATTGTCATTTCTTTTATTGAAATATTTTTCAAATTAGTTCTCCAACTTATTTTTTAAATTGGTATCCCTCGTAAACCCTCATCGCCAGAAATAGCCCTCATGTCCCATTTTCCCGAGGATCAAAAATCTTGTGTTCTTTTAGGGAAACAAAGACGTAAGAGGAGGGGTATAAAGACTGTCTCCGTGACCTCCTTGGTTAGAGTTGCCCAAGAATTAGTTACTGAAGCTTAACTGCCTTTGGAGCTCCTCGTGAGGTGCCGCACTCCATTGTTATGGATTTGTTTAAATTTTGTGTAACTCAGCGGACCCAGTCCATCCAAGGTTCAGAATGAAATAATTTTAAATAGCTTGAAAAGAATATTGGATATTTACTTTTTAATGAAAAACATTTAGTTTTCAAATTCTTTATGTATTTATAGATTACGTATTTATAGTTTAAAAAATATCATTTTTCAAATAAAGAGAAAGCGTTAAAGAACAAGGCAGACACCCTATTAAAACATAAATTCTTATTTTTTCAAAAATTAGGATGGAATCAATTCCTCATGCTTTAAACGGTCGAACTTCTTACCTTCTTTAAAATAGTTTGAAGCAGAAACGTTATATAATATCTTTTTACGCACCGTAGTTTTTTAATACTTCCTCCATGACAGCAAAGGTTTTCTTATATTGAATTTTAACCAGCTCAAGCATAACGCATGAGCGAAACGTGGCGCAGAACAACCGCGTCGTGGCGTCGAATGCTCCCCCGTCGTCGGTTCCGCCTGCAGGCTGGCCTAAGTCATTGTCTTCTTCGCCGTCCTTCTCTAGATGCAACAGCACAGGGTGGTTCGTTTGGCAGGGAAAGTTCAACCACGAAATTTTGGAAGACGTTTTAGGGGATGGTATTTTCATTGCGGATGGAGAGCAATGGCGAAAACAACGGAAGTTGGCTAGTTTATATTTCTCCACCAGAACTTTGAAGGAGTTCAATAGTGTTGTTTTCCGAGAGAATGCAGTGAAGCTTTCCAAAATTCTACTCGAAGCGTGTAAAACAAAACAAACGGTAGAGATGCAGGTAGGTTAAATCCTCCTCGAGCTGGAATTGCATTTCCTGTTTTCTCTTGTTTCTCTTGCACTTATTTTAGCAGATAATTTGAAAAGAGAGACGTTGGAAAGTGGGAAAGTAACTAATATACATTTTGGTCATTCTCAGAAGAGACAGTGACTGTGGGAAAGCATTTAGATTCGCTTTTTTTTTTTTTTTGTTTCCTAATAATAACCAAATGTTATGGATATCCCGTAATTGATGAATGTTAATAGGGTCTCTTACTGAGGTTAACAATGGATTCAATCTGCAAAGTGGCCTTTGGGATTGAGGTGAACAACTTAACAAATACAAACTCTTGGGCAGAGGCATCTTTTGCAAAAGCTTTTGATACTGCAAATAGTCTGGTATTGTGGCGTTATTATGATATTACTTGGAAATTAAAAAGATACTTCAACATTTGGTCAGAGGCTACCTTGAAGGAAAACGTGAAAAATATGGATGATTTTGTGTACAAGGTCATTCAGAGCAGAAGACATGAGATAAGTGTGCAAAATAACTATGTAAGAGAATACCCTCCCCAGGTTCCCAATCTCACAATCTCACAAGTGAATTTTTCATTTTCCCTTTCCACATATTCATCGTGTGCTAGCGCTGGTACTCACGACCTTGTTTCCCTGTCTCTGGCTGCAAAAATATTTTCAGGTAAAACCAGACTTGCTGTCTCGCTTTATTTCATCAACTGAGAAAATTCCAGAGATTGACTCTGACAAGTTTCTACGAGATATTGTTCTGAATTTCACTATAGCTGGGCGTGACACAACTGCAGTTATCCTTTCTTGGTTCTTGCACTTGCTTTGCAAGAACCCAGATCTTTATAAAAAGGTTTGCAGAATTCAAAGTCACAACGCTTCAAGGCGCTGAGCAATTGGTCCAGCGAACAGATGCCGGCCGTGCCCAAAAGAATCGTATCAGTGCGAACAACATCTGAGGCATCCCTGGTAAGAATTTCTTGCTTTTCTCATATATACTTTTTAAGTGAACGAGTCCATAGCCGTCAAAATCTGGGTCGACTGATATGCATCAACAAATCTTAGCAATTTCGTAGAAAGCAATCATACACACTTCTGTAATTTAAAATCAACGATTGCCTTTACAGCTGATCCTTCCGCTAAAACAAATTAAGGGTAACGGACTTCTGGCCCAAATCTATAATAAAATTAGGGATAAATCGAAATCTACAGTAAAATGAAGCATGCCTCACTTCTAGCTATAAATGGTAGAATAATATTAAGTATAATTGACTTCACAGTTCTAAGAGATAATAATTTTGTGCAGTAGACATTGCTGTCGGTGCCCTTCTATCAACGCAGTGGCTCTCAGCGCAAACGGCTCCATTCTGTACTCCGGAGTTTGTGATTGTTCCATCATTCTCTGGGGAAGGGAGGGTAGCGCACAGCACAAGACCAGGTTCGACAAGCGTACAACAACCTGAGCATAGATGTACGGGCACCACAACAGGTAGGTAATCTGTTGCCTGCAAAATACCATGGCTTAGAATAGCATGATATGAAACTGGACAAAAATAGAAAATTAATTAGCAAAGTGTCTTACCAAATAATGCGTACAGGAGGTAAAAAAAATTACAATCGTTCCTGATAATGAGATGGCTGCTCTCGCCCTGCGCCTGGTGCCTGGTTCATCCGGTGAGTTCTCTACCTATTCAAGTGAATGAATCTGAATTTTATTGCAGCGCTTTAAGCAAAGAAATATTGACATTGTTAATTCAAAGTGTAGAGGAAAGTTGGCACCTGTTAGATGTGGTGGCATGCGTGGCAGGCGTACACGGTTACATATGCGGTGGCAGGGGTACATATGCTATTGTATTGTAGCTAGTTCGCCATACATTCTCTTAACATTAAATGTTGGAGATTAATGCTAAGGATGAAGATAGCATTACTTCATCAAGCTTTGAAATTGTTAAAATTACTTGTACTTTTCGCCTTTGTTTCCTAACTTTTGAGCCTCTATACTTCGTATTGAGGCCAAATAAGATGAACATTGTTTTGATTGGTTAGAAGGATAGGAAAATATAAAATATTGTATCGGTTAATGTGAAATGTGGAGAAACTTTGGTTTAAGTCAAAATAAGTTTATTGATTGCCGTGCCAAACTAATGCCATCGACCGAAATCGATTACTATAGTCCCTCCCGGCCCGGAGGGCAGGGACTAATAAGAACATAATATATCTCAATCAAAAGTAACATAAGAGATCATTAACTTAATAATTATATGTCAAAGCATTTCAAGCGTGTGACACATTTATGTTTAATACAATGTTTCTTACTAGTTTTTTTCCTTTGCTAGCATGTCTATGTTTTATATTGTTATCTAATTCTTGATGCTTTTATTCTTTTAATTGGCATTATTGTTGGTAATGTTAATATGGCATGCAATTAAATATGGTCCACATCTAGAATAAAAGTAAACTTTTTATAAGCCACCCAGTTTATTTATATGAACATTAAAAAATATGACTCATTATTGATAAATACATCCAATTTAGTATAATTCATTATATATAATAATGTGATTACTACTAGGTGTATTAGACATAGTGGTGTGGTCAACCTCTAGTTATCTACCACCAACAACCTCGATAATAGGCACATCATCCATAACATCTTCATGCACCTGGAAGAAAATTTATAATTATTTTATGATCCTTAAATCCCAAACCTATTTATAATTAACCATTCAAAGTTATTTCACTTATTTATCTCTCTTCAACTCAACTAAGGCTTTATATCCATGCTTCAAGGCAATTTTTATATTGTGTAGGGTGGGCTTCTTTCTATTCTTGATTGGCTACATGTCATAACATAACATAATTATTTTTCACTAAAATTAAATAATAGTGAAATAAAATTGTAATGAAAAAATTTAAAATTATATTATTTACATATCTCCTTTTACTTAAAGATACCCTTTAGAGCCAAGTTTGTGCTACCCAACCTTGTCCAATCTAGCCTTTGTGTCCTTCAAAGTGTCTTTAAGCCTAGCAAAAGTTTGAAGTGTATGTTAATGTTATTTACTTGGTCAAGTCAAATACAAAATTATATTTTCAATGTATCTCATACTATAATTATCTTTATATCTCTCGAAGTCTTCGGTTCATTCCCTCTTTTTTTATTTTCTTCTCCTTAAAATCCTTCACTAGTGCTTCCCGTTCCCTTATGGGAACTAGTAGCATACCACATTTGTGTTAGGTGTCCTATACTATCTTTAAATACTTCCCTGCCATAGAGGAAACCATTGTTTGGTTGAATACTTTACTAAAAAGTTGCACCATGTGATTAATTAACCCTTTTTTCAATTTAGGATTTGGACTTAACTAGTTTTGATTATTGGTGCGAAAATACTAAACATCTTCTCCTACAACTATTTATAAACCAAGATATTCCTAGATAATTTAATCATATACTATGATTAGATTTATAAAATCAACATAACAAATATTAATTTGTATAAAATAAAAGTAAGTTGAGGGATTAATAATTACCATGAATTTTTAATCCCTTTGACAAGACAAGTTCATCATCCATGTGTAAAGAAATTGGAAATTCCGTGGTGTTGTTGACAATTACGACTGACAAGAGAGATGAATCATTATTTAAATTAGGGTATCAAAAGGAACAAGAGTAGAGGCACCAATAGTACTAGGTGTAGAAGTCATCAAGGCATTAGTAGTAAGTGTAAGAGAATGGATAATACTATTAGGTGCAAAAGTAGGAGCACTAGCAACAAGAGTATTTTCAGAGGAATTACGAGTGGTTGTAGGTTTGGGACTCCTAATTCTTGTGGCATCTTGTCTCAAGAATTGTTATAAGAAAAAAAGTTATACGAAGTATAATTCATTGAAATTATCGAAATTTCATGCATTCCAACGATCGACTCCATCAAATTTCAAAAGTTAATACATTGAATTGATTGGTCCTTGAAAGCAACCATTCTTGTTCATTGATGCTTTCTTTTGAACTATTTGACATCAAACTTGGTAGTTCTTATCTCCATGTTTTAACTGGGTTTCTAATAGATGCAAGAGGGCTAGATCATCATAAAATCCATCAGCACCACCATGAAAAGGGCGAGTGGAAACCTACAAGCAACCAAAGTTAAGATGGATTATAACAATAATAAACATTGATAAAAAAAGATATAAATTTTATATTGCATTTCCTACCCTACATAAATTGCTTTACTATGATAAACGTGCAACATAGACACATGTTTGTTAATTAAATAAAATATGTAGTAAGATAAAAATTAACACAAATCATATTCAAACACAATATTAATAGATAAAGACTAAAATTGTAAAGCATTGTACCTCTTTCCTTAATTTGCTTCAAATTGAAATATCTTAATGCGTCATTTTGCAAATATTTTCCTAAAATACCGTGGCAAAGACTTGCCTAGAAAAATGGTTGGTGAGGAAAGATATGTAGAAGCAATAAGTACATCAGTTAGATCAAAACCAATTGTTGCAGCAGGACCATCACCCTCGCTACAGGCGCCCATAGTATCATAGTAGCAGGTTCAATGTCAACAGGTGTAGTTAGTTATTCAGATGAAAACAACATAGCTAGTTACAATTATCACTTGAGAGACAATTATAGAAATAGTTATAGTGACACGAGTAATGTAAATTGGACAGTTGCGGAAAGCAAGGCATAGTTCCAGCCAGAGAGGTTTCCAGTTTTATGGAGAAGGAAAGGAGGCCGAGTTAATTCCAATAGATGAAGTTGAGGGAGGCAATGTGAATTGGCGAGTTGCAAAGATTAAGGCATAATTCCATCCAGATACCATCAATCAGTCCATGTTGCTACAAGAGAGAAAAAAAGGTAGTGTTTGTACCAAAAAGAGTTTCCAGAGACAAGATTGATATTGCCAAAACAAAACTTCGCAACCCAATTCGACATGCAAAAAATAGTGTGAGTTGCAGTTGCAAATACTAAATGATTAAGGCAGTTTGATTTTCCAATAGCATGTGATTCAATAGTGAGATCGAGTAGCAGGTGGAAGAGGAGCAGAGTAGTTGATTTTCGGAGGAGATTTCTAGTTCTGTAAGAGTTAGCTAAGAGAGGGATGAGTTTTCCTCAAGGACCTAAACAAGGCCTACATAGCGGGTTTGTTGGGAGAATTGGATTCAACCAGAGGAGGAGTTGATTTAGTTGTTGAAGGACGAGATAAATTGTAGGAGGGCGAGCGATTCACTTTCCGAGGTAGAGACATGTAGAGCTACATGATTCGGTAGTTTTAGAGGCAAAGCATATAGAGCTTGCTCAAGAACTATGTAGAGACTCATGCAGGGGAAATTCGTACAAACCAGTTTGGCCATATTTCATATCATAATTTTTGTGGTGTTGAGGTATTTGCTGTAACAACCCTCGTGGAAAATTTCATGTAATAAAAGTTAATAAAGGCAAAATAAGACCACGGTTAAGGGAAATGTATTCCAAGTTAAATGTTGGGCAAAGATATCCTAGTGGGCATCACTGGATGTGTGTTTTGGCTAAGGAAAATTGGCAAAGGCTAAGGCAAAGGCATTAAAAGGAAATAAGGCATTTTTGACACATATATTTATGAAAAGAAAGGAAAATGGGAGAAAAGGAAGGTAAAAGGTCACATATTGCATGTGAGGAGGAAATTGAAGGAAAATAATGGAAAATGAAGAAAATAGAGGCCTCATGCATAAAAAGGCTTTTGAGGATCAATTCATGGCTTTTTTCAGTTCAAGATTTTGTTAGTTCAAGTTTGTAGCTCTCCCATTATTCTCTCTCTCTCACTCTCTTGGTCACTTAGAGTTTTCCTGGAGCACTCTTGTTTGGAGCAAAGGAAAAGGAAGGCACGGAAAGGAAAAGCGAGCAAGGAACAAGGAAAGGAAAGCAAGATCAAATAACTTTAGCAGGAATATTTGCAGGTAACCTTTTGCATGTGTGATTTCCTAGCTGGTTTGGACATGCATGGCTTTGCATGTTGGTGTATCGTTCTCTTGTTGTTGGTGGCATGGTTTTGTCGAGTTATGACGATAGATTTCAGCCTAGCCTTGCCTTTTTTCGGATGCCATGGTATGTTGGGATGTTTATTTCGGTTTTGGAACTTTAGAATTGTCGGGTGGATTTCGAAATCCGGGGCGGAGGTAGTCTCAAGGTTCATTCCCAAAGGCTTAGGAATCCCTTGACCGATTTTGGTGGGATACACGATAAAGCTTGAGGGAGAAGTCTCAGTTTAGGGCTTAGTGATCCGAGTTGGATTGTGGTAAGTCCTGAGAGACAAGGAGACTTAAATTCCTCAAGGATAGTGATGGATTTTGGATGGCATTCCAAGTTCTATTTGGTTGTGATCGGAGCACCAGTTTTGGTGTGATCATGGTTAGATGAGGGTGGAGGTGGTTTAACCTCTGGATTCCTTTGATTGTTCTTGGATTGGTTGTTCTATTAGATCCCACATTCATGCTTGGAATATGGCATATTGGTGACTCGCTGAAAGAGGTATTTGCTTTAGCCATGTTTATGGTCGAGTGGTATGTGGAAGTCCGAACCTGGTCAGATTTTCCTATGATTAATAAAAGCTGAGTTCTCTTAATTTTGCACTGATTTATATGTGGATTTGATGGTTGTCATATCTCTAATATTTATATGGTTTTATGCTGGTTATAAGAATGGTTTAATGACTGCTTCATGTCATGGTTATTTCATATATTTACTTGTAACTGTTAAACTGATGGATGCAATACCTAATTGATAATGTAGTAGTTCAATGGAGAAGGAGGTCATCCTTATGGTTATGTTTCATAAGTTGTTTCAGTCATTTATGCTTTGCCTTGTATCCAGACCTATAGGTTGCATTGATGCCAAGTGTTTGACATAATGTTAGTCCCAGTTGGGGATGCTTAGGCCTAGTCCTGAGGTTGCTTTTGATTGATCAGCATGGTTATCATGTTTTTAATGATTTCTAAAAGTAACAAGAAGTTTTGGGCTTAGGCCAAGATTCTGGGCTAGAAAAGTGGCTCAAATCCTGGGGTCGCTAGCACAAAATTGGCAATTATAGACCACAATCGCTGGCAGGCAGGCCTGTGAGAGTGACTTTAGGTTGCTAATTGCTCCCTTTCCCAGAGCATGAGAGAAACTTAGGCCTAAGAGCTACAGAATAGAAGTGGGACCCAAGAACAGGCTATCTAAGTGGTTGACTTGTCTCCTGAGGGGTTTGTTGATGATGTTGGATGTCTGTATGTGACATTCCATCGGTTCCACTTCCTTAAGGAGACATAAGAGGTCGAATTTGGTTGTAGTAGAATCTCTCTTCATGTTTACCCCAGTTGGCATGGTTACTTTGGGTAGACTTGGGAGGGGGTGTTACAGATTGGTATTAGAGCATGGTTACGCTCTCTTTGGGTCATATCTGGTGCTACAAATATGGGTGAATGTGTTGGTCATGCATGCATCTCAATTGCGTGTGTGGCTCTTACACTTGCATTCCATGTGCTTGTTGCACTGCATCATATTGATCATGGTAGTAGTAAGGTTCTCATGAGGAACTTGATGTCGATTTTATGGAATGCATCGTCATGAGTATGTTAGGGCCTAAATCTACCTTAGGCTGAAGGAAGGCAGGTCTAGGGTAACATCAAACCACACTTAACCTGGTAGCTAGCCCTACCAGGTCGGGAGAGGGCTCTCTCCTTGTCAATCTCGATTAGAATATAACAATTAGGGCTTGAGATGACTTAGATGAATGCTAATTTAGGCTAGGCATATTAGGTCAGAGGATTTTGTTGATTTTGATGGTTGGTTGTTGGATCAAATGAAGAAGGGAGCTTTGGGTCCGAGAAATCAACTCAGATTTGCAAGATGTTTTGTGGGGCGAGGTAGGTAGGTGTTTTGGCACTTTGAATTGAGTGTGATGGTAAGTCCAAGACCAGTGAGGAGTTGGGGAGGGAATGAAAAGTTCATGAGTCCTCCTCAAACAACAGAAAACATTAAAAACTAAATGTATTCTCAAGGCAGAGCACTGAATATCACTGGATTCCACCTATCTATCTGGATTCATTTGGTTATGAAGAAAGAAATAGATGTTGGCACATATAACACATGAAAGAAACTAAATAACAAAGGAAGAAACAATGCCAAGGCACATTACCAAAAGAATCCCACAAAATGCTGCAAAACCCTGGTTCATTTCCTTGCCAAACTACAAAAGTGATTTACAATGAAGCTCAAAGCATCCACAAGAGTCCAACCTTTACAAATGACTAAGAAAGTACATAATATAGGCATCAAACCGCCTATGCTAGCCATCAGGGGTTGAATCCATGAGAAGAGGGGTGGTTTCAACCATATATAAACTAAGAATAGGAATATAGGCAGTGGAACAACTTGCCTCTAAAACCATGGAAACTGATTCATTCAACCTCAAACCACCTCTAACTGATGTATGTACCCCCTCAAGTCATTTTTAATTAAATTTACATCATATTACATCATTTACCATAACAAATTTACCAAGGAGAAGAGAAAAAGTCAATTGGTAGTCAAACTGGGCGAAATTCTGAGTTTTAGGCAAAATTGGCAAAAATTTGCCTGATGCACAACGCCCTGAGCCTGATGCGCAACGTCACTTCAAGGCTGCTTTTGGAGTCCTTTCACTTCACCAAATCAGGTCCAAGATAGCTTGTTGGAAAGCTCTGCATATCTAGTTTTTGGAACACTTTTAATTTTCTAATTTGGAGTTGATTTACCGCTTCAAAAATCATTTCTCCCAAGACTGCTTCTTGTGGGTCCAAAAAGTGGCAGAGAGGGCATTTTTTAGGTGTTTTTTTCCCTTTAAGTGACCTAGATCTCCTCCAAAATTTATGAAACTTTTTGGGTTTCATTGTTTTTTCATGAGGAATCCAAAACTACAAGCCATTTGGAAAAATATTGAGCCAATGCAATGCGCAATGCCACAACTGAAATTTCCTCTGTTTTTATTTACAAAATTGCAAAATGACAAAAATTTCTGAACATTTCTTCAAATTTGGCAAGGGGCAACCTCAATAGAGCTTTGTATAGCTAATGAAGCTTCAACGAGAATTTTTAGTTTATCATGCTCTTTCTTGACCCTCAAGGCTCTCCTTAACTTAGCTTTTAGCCTCTTTACCCTTGTTTTGCAAATCTTGTTTCGGGTTAGGTAGTGATGGGCCATATGGCGCATCATTTTCTTCTCTTTGTTGGCTTTCTCTATCATCTTCTCAAGGTGAATGTTTTCCCTTTCCAACCATGATTCTCAGTCAACCTCAATTTCTTGCTGAAGGGATGTCATATTGATTTTTCTTCTCTTTGCCTCTTGCCTATTTGCTCTAATCATTTGCAGCTCCATAATAGCTTGCTTATCTTCCAGTTGCTTGTTTTCCTGCTCAGGAAAGTTGATGATCCATTTGGCCCTCTCAAGGTCAAGTGATAAGACTTGTATTTCAACCTCCTTCTCTTTGATAATCATGTCCTTGAGTCCTGAGCTTTGATAGCCCAAATCAGTGATATCCTCCTCAATTAAAACAAAATCCCTGTCTTTCCCTTCAATAGGGCCCTCCTCATGCATCTTTTGTTTTCCTTTGTCTCTGCCCTGTACCTGTTTAGCTGGAGAAGAAGGCAAGCCCCTTTCACCCTCGGTGAAGATAGCATTTTCCTGTGGTCCGGTGAAGAAAACGAGACCCCTTCCACCCTTGGTGGAGATAGTACTCACTTGGCAGCCACAAAAATCATCTTGGTGCCTCTTTCATAAGTGACAAACACAGGAACATGAACCTCCTCTATTTTACTTTCAGGCTCTTTTTGTTGCCTGGAAGGTTCACCTTCCTCTTGAAGATCTGAAAATATTTGAGGCCCCTTGAAGCATTCATGGGCAATGAAAGTTTCCCATGACACTCCCAATTGAGTGAGCTGATGCAAAACAACAATTTTGATGCCCGAAAAATGATAAATACTATTGAGTTGCTGTGGATATGGTTTTATTTTTGCAATCATTGTCATCCTCTCTATGTTTTTACATATGAAATAAGGAATTCTCATCATTCTGACCCTGGTGAAGTGCATAAGCAATCTGACGTGGTAGGCATAAAGTCTAGAGAACCTCCCCTCACATGTATAGTATTTGATGATAAGCTTCATGAGTGGAACATACTGGTCCTCCAAGAATTTGAAAGGAAACACCCTGCTAAGTTTACCATGGTACTTGGCCTTGATATAAGGTTCATAATGCTACTTACTGATATTTTGCCTTTTGTTCCACTTCTCCCCCACATCTAGCATTCTTGTGGCCTCTGCAATGATAGCAGGTGAAAGAGTGAAATTGACCCCAACAAGATGCACCATAGTATTATCCATGTTTATCACAAACTTCCTTGCTAACTCATGGTGATATTTGACCCTCTCAACCATTTCACAAAACTCAAAACAGGACTGATATCTGAAACATGTGGTGGCTAGAGGGCAAGCAAGGAGTTCACTCATGCTAATAGGTTCCTCCCTAATAATTTTTCCACCCTTGTGAGGCTTCCTGGACTGCACATTTCTTTCGCTTGAGCTATCACTAAGTGTATCTTCTTCAAAACTTGATTCACTGCTTCTTTCCATGATGCTTATCTTAATGATGTGATGTGATGATGGTATGGTGAACAATGAAAATGGGTGAGGACAAAGAAGATGAGTATGAAGAGATTTTGCAAATGTGAAGTGGGGTAGGGGAATGAAGGGAAAGATTTAGGAAATTAGGGTTTTGACTTATGAGGGACTTAGGGTTTAATAATGGGAATTAGTTTCTTAGGGGAAAAGGGAAAGGAAAAATGGAATCAATAGGTAATTTTAGGGCAATGAAGTTTGGGAAAAGGGAAAAAAGGATGTTGGTTTTGTAATGAGGTGAAAATTTTGCAATGAGGTGAAAATGTATGAAGGAAATCTAGGCTTTTGATTTTAAGAAGCCAAACTCATGAACAAAACATGAAGAAGACTAATTTCAGCTCAAGGTGGATGAACACTTACTTGTAGGAGTGAAATGTAGCGTTTGAGAGAAGTTGGGATGAATTTGGGTGATTTTGGAACCTCCATGGCCAGTGCGTAGTACATTGGGGCCAATGTGCAGCGCTTATGTAATTTAACATTGGCAAAAACTGTTTGATGTGTAGCGCCGGTCTGATGCACAGCGCCAACCCTCTGATGCGCAGCGCCAGGAAATTTTGCGACAAATTTAAGGTTTTCTTCCTCCTTTGCTCAATTTCCCTTCAAATCACGATTTTGGCTCTCCACTTCATGTTTTGCACAATGAAATGAATAGCTACCATGAATTCACTTTATAAATGATGCACTTTAATTTTTCCTCATTGCAAACCCGCTTTTATAAAGCCTTATTTACTCTTTCTCGAAAACTTTGTTTTTCATTTGAAGTTTGACTTTTTCTTGACAATTAGATGGACTAATGCCCTGGTTCTTTTGTTTTTGCAGTGGTAGGAGTTGGCAAGGTGACCAGGAACAACTGCTGAGTTTATTACATATAGAAACACTTAAATTACATGAAATTTTTACAAAAAAAGATTTATTGAGCATATCAAAAGTAAATTTATGATTTTATGAACTTATTTATCCTCCACATGTGCCTACTGACCTTTTTATTTCAATTTTGGATGACCATGATGACAAACCCGAGACCTAGTGAAACTAAACTCTCAAACTGAATGAAATGAACTAAAATGATTATAAATGACTGAAAATAGGTTTTGAACAGGCCAACAAGTATATGACACGAGGGAAACTAAAATGAAATCACCACCATTAGTTGATCCATGACCTAATGGAATGCAACTGATCGAATGAGACACCTAATATGCGTGCAAAAGAGAAATTTGATCACTGATGGAAGTGTGAAGACACTGACACTAACAGAGTATATGACTAGTTATACAATTATATGTAGCTTGATTACATCCTTGTATGTTGGGTTGCATTCTTGGTTATTTGATTGCATGCATCAGTCTTGTAGGTTGATTACAAGAATTGATCACTTATGCTCGACTACATGCGGTTATGAGTATGTGTAGTTGATTAGGCATTGCTTATGCAGGTTGATAGTTACATGAGGCAATGTGTCTACTGGAGTATTGGTTGTTGTCATGCATGAGGTCATAGCATGCATTGTTGATATGGCCTTGCATTGACGACTGGACCCT
The DNA here is from genome assembly GCA_000404065.3 of Pinus taeda. Taxonomy (NCBI): domain Eukaryota; kingdom Viridiplantae; phylum Streptophyta; class Pinopsida; order Pinales; family Pinaceae; genus Pinus; species Pinus taeda. The sequence continues at coordinate 34,063 of APFE030047442.1, read as the reverse complement.
AGTTAGTATGATGGTTATGTGTTGATGCACTTATCGATATACGTCTATATGTTATTATGGTTATGTTGTACATGCATCACGTTGATTTGATGATCTTGCACACAAGGTATCCTCTCCGACTATGCTAAGGTGTGTTGATTTATGGTGATTTGATTTAGCTGACATAAGATGCCTTTAAGGAAAGAGATCAGATGGCCAACAAGGTGGTAGACTACATAGAATCTACCTATGCATAAGATGGGCAGTGTGGTGTGGGGCACTCTTTTGACTTAGCAGACACCTTGAGAAGCCCGAAGGAAGAAATAAGAAGTTACATAGCAGACAATGACGAAATCATGCAGGCACAAGAGAAACACGCAGAGGTGAATGCGATATTACTTCAAAGTTTGTTATATTTGTAGCAACAAGGACCTCTTCAGATCAACCATGGATACGAGGGTAGAACTAATGGGGCATATGTCAATAGGTCTCATAGTAGACACGTGTTAGATAGATCTGACACTATCAGAGATGGTAGGTTTTTGGACACTCTGGATAGGAGAGGTACTCGACACATGTATTACTCTAGTTATGGTTATGATAGACATCATGATCATCATCATTATCATCCATACATGAGGAATGATAGGGGATATTTTCCAGATGAGTTCAAGAAGGCAAAGCCACCTACACTTGATGGAGAGATGAAGAGATCACAGGATGCGAAGGCTTGGTTTCTTGGCATGCAGAGATTCTTTAGATTACATGATTACTCAGAAAACATGAAAGCAAGGATAACCCTTTTCCATCTCAAATGTAAAGTAGATATTTGGTGGGAAGACGTGAAGAATGTCAAGGACATACATGAGGATGAGTTGACTTGGCATGCCTTTGAAAGGATCTTCAAGAAGAAGTACTTTTCTAACAGGTATTATGATGACAGAGCTAAGGGGTTTTATGAGTTGCGGATGGGTTCTATGCCAGATGAGGAGTATACTAGCAGATCTTTGGAGCTGTTGAGATATGTGCCTTAACTCAGAGAGGAGAAGTCCAAGGTTTAGAGATTCATCAATGGATTTCCAGTTGCATACAAAGATCACATTGAGTTCGATGAGCCTAGATCTTTGGAGGAGGCCATCCAAAAGTTGAAGCATTGTTATGAGCAGTTGAAGCGCAAAGTTGAGCTGAAACATGACTTAAAGAGGAATGACAAAGCTAAAGTAAAATGGCCACAAAAGAGAGGAAGACCTCAAGATGCAAGTGGGAAATATAATGCAGTTCCTTACAAGGAATTCAATACAACTGAGAAGGGACTTGGAGAGTAGTATGTTAGAGGCGCTGGTACGGAACCATTGCAATGTTGGATATGTGGTAAGGATCATCACAACTGGGATTGTGTGAAGTATCAAAGTGGTGGTAGATCCTAGATCTACAGTGCTTAGGAGGCGCATACAATTGGTGATGTTAGTCATAACATTCCTCAGATTTATGCAATTGTGGACAACAGGCAGGCGGATCATTAGACATCGATCATTGAGATGGACGATAAGCTTTGTGATAAAGTTGCTTCTATTTTGATTGGTCCTGGATCTAACTATAGTTATATTAATCCTGACCTAGTAGATAAGTTTGGTTTGAGAAAAGAAGTGCATGCAGAATCTTGGTTGGTATAGTTGGATACTGGTACAAAAAAGCGAGTTCACCATTGGGTAAGAGCTTGCGCATTTGAGTTAACTAGTATGCCTACAACAACGCATTTGAATGTATTACCATTGTGATCATATAGTATGATTTTGGGTATGGATTAGCTATACCTTCACAAAACCAAAGTGAGTTGCTTCAACAAGGCCATTGAATGTGTGGATGATAGTAGGAAAAAGAGGACCTTGTAAGGAAAGAAGAAACCTAAATCAGTGAGGATGGTTACCACTATGCAAGCTAAGCTTAGTTGTAGAAAAGGTTGTGTGATGTTTGCAATACACATTTCTAGTGACAAGGGTAAGGAGGCTGAGGATGTTGATGTGTTGAGCAGGTACCCAGTATTGCAGCAATTTCAAGATGTATTTCCTGAGGACATTACAAAGTTTCCACGTCACAGGGAGGTAGACTTTTCTATTGAGTTGGTAATAGGGGCAACTCCATCCTCAAAAGCACCTTACAAGATGAGCACACCTTAGTTGGTAGAGTTGAAGTTGCAGTTAAAGGAAATGTTGGACAAAGGATATGTCAGACTCAATGTATCGCCTTGGGGCGCACCAATGTTGTTAGTAAAGAAGAAAGATAGTACTCTTAGATTGTGCATTTATTATAGGCAACTAAACAAGCTAATGATCAAGAAAAGGTACCCTTTGGCGAGTATTGATGATTAGTTTGATCAGCTAAAGGGAAAGTAGTGTTCTCTAAGATCAACTTGAGATCTGGATACCATCAGGTACACATCAAGGAAGAGGATATCTTCAAGTATGCGTTTAGGACCAGGTATGGGCATTATGATTTTGTTGTTGTTCCATTTGGTTTGACTAATACTCTAGCTACATTCATGTGTTTAATGAATATTGTGTTGCATCCTTATTTGGACAAGTTTGTTATTGTATTCATTGATGACATACTAGTATATTCTAAGAATGAAGAGGAACATGCCAAACATTTAGTAGCAGTGTTGAGATTGCTAAGAGAATATCAATCGTATGCTAAACTTAGCAAGTGCAACTTCTTTCAGACTGAGGTACATTACTTGGGACATGTTGTCTCCAAGGAAGGCATAGTAGTAGATCTAGAAAAGATAAGGGCCATCATGGAATGGACAACTCCTAAGAATGTAGATTAGGTGAGATCATTCATGGGATTGGCATGTTACTATAAGAGGTACATCAATAACTTCTCATGCATTTCATATCCTATCACATCATTGCAGCGAAAAGGTAAGAAGTTTAAATGGATGACAAAATGTGAAGATAGTTTTGAGCAACTTAAATAGTTGTTGACACATGCACTAGTGCTAAAGATTGCAGACCTGGACCAGGAGTTTGTTGTGTGTACAGATGCTTGCAAAAGGGGACTTGGTGGAGTTCTAATGCAAGAAGGACAATTAGTGTGCTATGATTCACAAAAAATGAATGAGCACGAGAAAACTATCTGATGCATGATATTGAGCTAACATTGATTATACATGCATTGAAGATGTGGAGACATTATCTTCTTAGCAGGAGGTTTACATTGATGAGCAATCACAGTGGGTTGAGATATTTGTTTAACTAGCCAAATCTAAATGTCAGGAAAGATAGATGGTTGGCAACCCTTAGTGAGTTTGACTTCGAGATCAGATATATCATAGAGAAGGAGAACTGGGTTACAAATTCTCTTAGAAGGAAGGTACAGGTAAATCATATAGCAACTATAAGCTCTTATGGGACATAGTTATAGGATAGGATTTTGCAGGCAGGTCAGCAGGATGACAAATACATGGAAATCATGCATAGGTTACAACAAAGTACAGGTACAGGTGTAGGTACAAGTACAGGTGATCAGGATGCAAACTATCATCTCACGATAGATGGCTTGGTGAGGTTTCGAGATAGGATCTATGTGTCGAATAGAGTGAGCTCAAGAAGCTTATCTTGAGGGAGTTTCATGTGAAACTGTATTGGGGTCATCCAGGATATCAGAAGACATTGACGATGGTAAAGAAGTTCTATTATTGGCCGAATCTAAAGAAATAAGTGGCAGATTTCATGGCTAGATGCTTATATTGTTAGCAGGTAAAGGCAGAATGCAAGCATCTAGGTCATTTACTACAAACTCTTGCAATTCCATAATGGAAATGGGAGGTAATTTCCATGGATTGCATCACAAGTCTTCCTAGGACAGTGAAGAAGCATGATTCTATTGTGGTCATGGTCGATAAGTTGAGCAAGGTATCTCACTTCATTCTGGTGAAGACTACTTATTCAGCTAGTGATGTAGCACAAGTGTTCATCAAAGAGATAGTGAGACTACATGGTGTTCCAAAGAAGATTGTGTCAGACAGGGATGAAAAGTTCACTTGGAAGTTTTGGAAGGATCTATTTGCAGGCTTGGGTACATAGTTGGCCTTCAGCACAGCGTATCATTCATAGACAGATGATCAGACAGAGAGGGTCAACATGATATTGGAATATATGTTGAGGATGTATGTGATGCAACAATAGAGGAAATGGGAAGAGTATCTACCATTGGTTGAGTTTCCATATAACAATGGTTATTAGGAGTCATTGAGGATGAGTCCTTTCGAGGCATTGTTTGGACAAAGTTGTAACACTCACATTAGTTGGAGTGATCTAGTGAATAGGGTACTTATTGGAACGGACATGTTGGCTGAAATGGAGCAGGAAATGTAGGTTATAAAGAAGAATCTAAAGACAACATAGGATAGACAAAAGAGTTATGCATATCAACACAGGGTATTCAAAGAGTTTCAGGTTGGGGAGCATGTGTATTTGCGCATCAAGCCTAAGAAAATCTCTTTGAGGATTGGTTCATGTGTCAAGCTGGCCCCACGGTATTGTGGGCCTTTCAAGATCCTTGAGAGGATTGGACTAGTGGCATGTCAACTTGCACTGCCTCCAACATTGAAAGTCCATGGTGTTTTCCATATTTAATTGATTAAGAAGTATATAAAGGATGTTGATCATGTTATTGATTGGTCTGTATTGCAAGTGGAGCAAGATAGAGAGTTCCAACCAGAGCCTCAGTGGATATTGCAGTGGAAACATCTCATGCTCAGGAATAAATCCATAGAGCAAGTTAAAATGCAGTGGAAGCACTTTGGTCCTGAAGAAGCTACATGGGAGATGGCGGATCAGATGTGGCCCTATATCCTTCATTATTTTTCGGCTGAGGCAAAGCAATTTTGGTTTGATGTTGGTATATGTTTTGATATTTGTATATGTATATGTAGATGGATGTAAATACCGCCATGAGCTAAGTTATAAAGCTCCAATAAGCAGTATAGGTATCATGTTACTATGGTTGTTATATTGTCATGTTGTCATGATGTTTTTCTTTTGAGCAAGTTCTTCAACATAAATACTACAACAAGTTAATTTATAAAGCTCCATAGGCAGTATGTTTTCTTTTTAGCAGTTTTGCTGAGGTCTTAGTGTGGTTTAACACCGAGGACTATGTTCCTCAAGGGGGAGGGTTCTGTAACAATCTTGGTGGAAAATTTCATGTAATTAAAGTTAGTAAAGGCAAAATAAGACCATGGTTAAGGGACATGTATTCCAAGCTGAATGTTGGGCAAATATATCCTAGAGGGCATCATTGGATGTTTGTTTTGGCTAAGGAAATTTGACAAAGGCATTAAAAGGCCTTTTTAGCACATTTATTTACGAAATCAGAGGAAATTAGGAGAAAAAGAAGGCAAAAGGTCACAGGTTTCATGTGAGGAGGAAATTGAAGGCAAATATGGAAAATGAATAAAATAGAAGCCTCATGCATAAAAAGACTTTTGAGGATCAGTTCATGGTTTTTTCAGTTCAAGGTTTTGTTATTTCAAGTTTGGAGCTCTCCTATTATTCTCTCTCTCACTCTCTTCATCACTTAGAGTTTTCTTGGGGCAATCTAATTTGGAGCAAAGGAAAAGGAAGCAAGGAACAAGGAAAGGAAAGTACGATCAAGCAACTTCAACATGAATACTTGCAGGTAACCTTTTGCATGTGTGATTTCCTAGCTGATTTGAACATGCATGGATTTGCATGGTGGTGTATGGTTCTCTTATTATCCGTGGCATGGTTTTTTCAGGTTATGATAGTGGATTTCATCCTAGCCTAACCTTTTTCCAGATGCCATGGTATGTTGGGATGTTTATGTTGGTTTTGGAACTTTGGAATTCCCTGATGGATTTCAAAATCTGAGGAGGAGGTGGTCTCAAGGTTCATTCCCAAAGGCCTAGGAATCCCTTGATTGGTTTTGGCGGGATACACGGTAAATCCTTAGGGAGTAGTCTCAGTTTAGGGCCTAGTGATCCGGGTTGGATTGCGGTAAAGCGTGAGAGACAAGGATATGAAAATTCCTCAAGGATAGTGATGGATTCTAGATGGCATTCCATGTTCTATTCGATTGTGCTCGGAGCATCGGTTTTGGTGTGATCACGGTTGGATGAGGGTGGATGTGGTTTAACCTCTTGATTCCCTTGATTGTTCCTGGATTGGTTGTTCTATGAGATCCCACATTCATGCTTAGAATATGGCACGGGGGTGACTCGCTGAAAGAGAGATTTGGTTAAGCCATGTCTACGGTCGAGTGGTACGTGGAAGTCCTGAACCTGGTCGAATTTTCCTATGATTAATAAAAGCTAAGTTCTCTTACTTTTGCACTAATTTATATATGGATTTAAGGTTGTCATATCTCTGATATTTATATGGTTTTATGCTGGTTATAAGCATGGTTGAATGACTGGTTCATGTCATGGTTATTTCATATATTTACTTGTAACTATTAAATGGATTGATGCAAGACCTAATTGATGATGTAGTAGTTCAATGGAGAAGGAGGTGATCCTTAAGGTTATGTTTCATAAGTTGTTTCAAGCATTTATGCTCTGTCTTGTATCCTAGACTTGTAGGTTGCATTCATGCCAAGCGTTAGACAGAATATCAGTCTCGGTTGGGGATGCTCAGGCCTAGTCCTGAGGGTGATTTTCTATTGATCAACATGGTTATCATGTTTTAAATTATTTTTGAAAGTTACAACAAGTTCTGGGCAGGGGCCAGGATTTTGGGCTAGAAAAGTGGCTCAAATCTCAGGGTCATTGGCATAGAACTGGCAATTCTGGACCACAATCGCTGGCATGTAGGCTTTTGAGAGTGACTTTAGGTTGTGAGATTCCACTTCCTTGAGGTGACATAGGAGGTCGAATCTGGTTGTAGTAGCATCTCTCCTCATGTTTGGCCCGATTGGCATGGTTACTTTGGATATACTTGGGAGGGGGTGTTACATTTTCCTCGTGGATATTTTTGTGAGTATTTCTCTCAAATTAGATTGTCAGTTGGGAATCCATAGATTGTACTCAAATTTTCTACTACATATAATAATAAAATCCTCATCTACTGCACCAATTTTCCCACATTAGATTTTTCTAGGGAAGATTGTCCAAAAATAACGATGTCAATTTTGTGTCTCTGATTGCTCTAAATTTCTTCATTCTGCATAATTTATTTATATATTGTAATTTTTATTTGTGAAGAATTATAGTGTGAATTATTCGTCATTTGTCATAACAAATAAATTGCTCAATAATTGACCAGTTAGAATAATAATTTTCCGTTACTGCATTTCAGGGAATTTTCACATATTCGGCCTCCTCTCTCTTGCCAAACTAGAGAGGTAGAGTCGTAGGATTCAGTGAGTTCTGGAGGTAGTGTAGATAGAGCCTGTGCAAGCAATGCACAAAGGTGCATGTAGGGGCAATTCATACAACCCACTTTGGGCAGATTTCAGAGTAGAATCAGTTGTGGTGTTGAGGTATTTGATTTACAAATATTTTGCCAGTATTTCTCTCAGATTGGATTGCCGTTGGGCATCCATTGATTGTAATCAAATTTTTTGTTGCATATAATAATAAAACCCTAATCTACTACACTATTTTTCCCACATTAGGTTTTTCTAGGTTCAATTTCCAAAAAATAACGATGTCAATTTTGTGTGTGTGATTTCACTAAATTTCTCAGTTCCACATAATTTATTTCCGTTGTATAATTTTTATTTGTGAAGAATTGCAATGTGAATTATTCACAGTTGTCATAGCAAATAAAGTTCTTAACTATTAACCAGCTAGAAGAATAATTTCCAGTTGTTGCATTTCAAGGAATTTTCACATATCCAGTGAGTTCCAGAGGCAAAGCAGATAGAGCCTGCACAAGTACTATGTAGAGGCTCATGCAGGAGCAATTCATACAACCCAGTTTGGTAAGATTACATAGCAGAATCAGTGGTGGTGTTGAGGTATTTTCCTCACTGATATGTTTCCAATATTTCTCTTAGATTGGATTTCCAGTTGGGCATCCATAGATTGTACTCATATTTGTTGTTGCATATAATAATAAAACCCTCACCTGCTCCACTGATTTTCCCACATTAGGTTTTTCTAGGGACAGTTGTCCAAATAATACGATGTTAATTTTGTGTGTGTGATTGCTCTAAATTTCTCAGTTCCACATATTTTATTTCCGCATCATAATTTTTATTTGTGAAGAATTATAGTGTGAATTATTTGTTGTTTGCATTGAAAATAATCTCCTTAATAATTAAACAGTTAGAAGAATAATTTCCAGTTGCTGCATTTCAAGGAATTTTCACAATCATTAGCAAAACCCCATTTGTTACAGTCCTTGTACCATCCCTTATGTTATTGGATCCAACGATGTCCACTTTGATTTTCAAGCTCCTAGTTGTGTACATCATGTGGTGAATTATGATTTGCATAATGTATATGAACCACTGATACGAAAAGATGGCATATTTGCCATGTATTCCACAAGTCATTATACTAGAGGCTTAACTTTCTCTCAAAGACATTGCATTTCTTTTGTGTCAATACCTTGATTACCAAAACAAACTAGTTTTGTTTTTTCTTCTTCCTATAATGGTAATAATGAATCGGTAAATTCAAAGGACTACTATGGCAAAGACCTAGGATTGAATCACAATCACTGCCACTATTCAACTCAATATCAAGATTTTCAAAAATTTTATCCCCTTTGGGCTTATAGAAATTACTCGTCATGATTTTCAAGATGTTCAATTTTTTGCCACAAAGGCTAACATGTCTTTGGAGAATAGAACTTAGGCGGAGGGGGAATTAAACCCACTAGCTACAACTCGAGCTATTGTCCTTTGGTTAGTTTATTATCTATTTAGTTGGTCATAAAGTCACTTTTCCTTCACAAGTTCACTGTTTATGATAGTCCAATTTTGAGATTATTTTTTTTTCTCATTTATAATAGAACTTGGGCATAATTTCCTTTCAAAATGGGAAGATGGTATCACCTATATATTTTTTTATCTATATTAAATGCATGAGCCTTGTAACTTAACCATGCATTTTTGTTTTGTTTTGTTTTGTTTTTATCATCATTATGTGAAGACTTTCATATTACCAAGATTTTTTAATCTCTAAAATTACACATTTCCTTTGGTCAATCTTCTCCTAGTAGGGATTGCTTTCAACCATGTTTGTAATTCTAAATTTTGCATAATATGTGTAAATTAAATAGAACCTATGCAATCTTTGTTTTTCACATTCTCTCTCTTTCCCTTTTTTCTTAATATTCACTTGTATCACCAAATTTGTTGAATTGCATTTTACATTTGATTAAAGTCGACCATACATGCTCTTGCATTTACCCATATCCATGTTGGGAGTATGCATAATCTCCTTTTAATTACAATGTATATGTGTAAAAACTAAAAATACATTATCCATGAGCATCTCACTTCCTTCTATAATGCATGTCACTTGCTCTTTCAACTCCTTAATATGATTTTGTAGAATAAGAATCCTAACAACAAACAAATTCCCTCAAAGTTTCCATATTATTTACAAAATTATAGCCACAATTATGTCTAATTGACCTAAACAAGTCCTATTCTTTGTAATAATTAAGGAGTAAGGGGGGCATTGTGATAGGGAGATAGATCCCAAATAATATCACAAATTAAAGGGAAACAATTCACTTTCTAGTGGTTCAAAAGAAAAGGGGAATGATTATTGAATTAGATGTGTCCAAAACTTATTAGTGCGTAAGTTGATCCTTTCTCCTATAAGTTCAAAGGGATTTTAGTTTTGATTATTTGTTATCCGAGTGGATGCATCATTGTACCTAAACTCTATTTTTATATTTTTTACTTAAATGATCCATGTTCACACCCTTTTAGTTTACTCAAGCAATCAAGGAATGACGAAGGGGAATTCTTTATTCCCATCTTTTCTCATATTTTGGTTTAAGATTTGGATAGACTGAATTATAATTTACGTAGAGTTAATTTACCTGTTGTTTCACTTAAGATTGATGGTAACATGGTAGTTATATCTCATAAAGAATTTGTCAATACTTTAATTTTCTTTGGTTAGGTACTAATAAAGAAGTACAAGGTTTCCGAAGAGTTTCTAGGCTTGTTTCTTCAAGGTTAATTATAGTATAATGTACCATGTAGACCCATAAAAGGAGCACCGGTATGTCCAAAAATTCACATAGATAATATTCCTTGGTTTAGGGAAGAGCATGATCAACATCGATTCACTCAAATGTTATTTGGTTTTGTAAGGGGAAGAATCCAATGTTTTAGTCAATTTCAATTATGAAGGAACTCAAAACCAACTTATAATGTGAGTTATGATTATGAACAATTCTTCACAAAGTTGGTTGTGATCGATATTCTATTTTGGGAACAAAATGCATGAGATAATTTATTATTAGCCACACATCCCATTGAATCTAGCTAGACAAATACAATGTGAGTATCTTAGGTCCACTCTTTCATCAAGTTGAACTTGGATGGTGCATAAAAGGGGTAATCTAAGGTTTTTTTTTGACATGTGACATCCTTAGGGATTTTATTGGTTCATCGATAATTTATTATGACTATCATATATGTATATCTACTAATAAAGATGCACATAGCACATATGTTAGCAATTTAAATCTAGCGAGGCAAATATAATGTGAGTACCTTAGGTCCACCCTTTTGCCAAGTTGAAATTTGATGGTACATAAAATGGGTAATCTAAGGTGATTTTTGATATGTAACATCCTAAGGGATAGTATTGGTTCATCGGTAACTTATTATGACTATAATATATGTATATCAATTAATAAGTATGTAGTTAACACATATATTAGCCCTTTATGTTAGGTCCCTATAATACTAGTGATTACCCCATTACTATTGTAGTTGTATCTCTTATTAATATTGTTGTGCCCCTATTGTCCCCATATTGTTATTACTGTGCCCCATAGAATCCCTCTATTGTTATTTTTGTGCCTTTATATTATTATTGTTAGGTCGGCTTGGTTATATTGTGACTCCTTAGACTCCTATATATAGAAAGGAGGTTTTGTCATTTGAAGCATCCAAGAATTGTTCTTTTATGTAATGTAAAGGAGGTTTCCCCCTCGAAGAGGCTGAATTCTAAGGTGTTAATCTACATTTTCTATCTTTTTATGAGCTGGTTTCATAACATTTGGTATCAGAGCTTTGAATTTTAGGGTTTCGTTGCTCCAAACAGGTCATCATGGCATTTGCGCTATAACTTTTCTTCTGCGACGTTTCAGATGCTACAAATAAAACCCCATTTGAGAAGAAATCAAGCTGAATCTTTGGTCCAAATTTCAGATATTTTTGCACAATATTTGCGGAGTTATGATCTGAGGAAGGCGATCTTTTTGCAGACTCCTGAATTACATTCCAAACAGGTGACCTGGGGAAAATAGTCATAACTTTTGTTTTAGCATCAAATTGAAATTTCGTAAGAAGTGGTGGGCTCTAGTATTGCAACAATAATGCTGCAACTCCTAGGACTCCCTTCTTTACTTTTATCAACTCAGTAGTTCGTAACAAACTTGGAAGCGACGGTGCTATATGCACAAGTACTAGCTCTTGCCACAGGCTGTCACTGGATCAGCTGGCACAAGTCCGCTAGGAGCTTAAGCCAACTTCTATGAGCTTTTAGAAGAAGCTTTTAACTATGATGGATGAAAGCTAACTCAAAGGAGGCTAATCTACTTGCAGAAAGAAGTTGAAAGCTGAAAGGAAATGCAAATCCTAGCAAACCCTAGTTTTACCGACTAACCTTACTGGTGCAAGAAAAAGGATGAAAGCTATAGAAAGGGATGCCATTGACTCTTGGGAAGGTTCAGTGCATGTTTCTAAGCCACTTATGAAGTGAAATCTGAAAAGGAACATCTTTTTGTATTTTTGAGTAATCTTGTAGAATTATTATGCATGTGCTTTAACCGTTTTTGGCTGTGCAGAGGTTGATTGATGAAAAGAAATGGCGTGGGTGCTTGCAGGAGGTTGGGAAGGTGAGAAGAGGGCCTAAGGGGTCCCCAGCAACCTTCTAGACAGTTTCACAGTGTTCGGGTCTCGAAAAACCGTTCTCGTGAGCTTCTCCAGGGGTTCTACAGGATGTTCTATAGGATGTTCCGAAAGGAGATTTTGGAGGGTTGATGGTGGAAGAAGAGTGGAAAAGTGGAGATGGAGGTTGGATGAGGGTTTGAAGAGGTCTAGGACCTGGTGAATGAAGCTGAGGAGTGATTAAGGTGGTTGGATTTTGTTCAAGGATGGAAGGAGCAAGGTTGCACAAAGATATGGAAATTAGGTCAAGTTAGAAAAGAGTGGAAAATGATGGGGAGGAATCTGAGTTAGGGGGTTGGAGCAGGTTGTCTGATGGAGGAAGGGTAGGCAGAAAGGTATCGCAAGTGTTCTGCACACTATTCTCCAAAACTGACCAAACAAAGACTATGCAAACCAAAGACCTAGCTATTTTGACCTATTTTGACCTAGAAACCAACAACCATGATGGACATAAATTTATTGGTAGAAAATCATGTAAGATAACTATGAAAACTAAGCAAGAATGGATCTAAGCATGTAATGACAACTGGTACTAAATTTTGCAACTAAGAATCTAACACTAACAATTGTATGAAGAAGCAAGAACAATGTTTTTGTGGCAGCAAGGACACCTTGGTCTCAGCTCATGGTGCCGAGGAGGGAGAGGTGAGATCAAGGGTTGCTTGGTGGCCTTTTTCAAAGATCTTTTCTGTTACCAACCTATCAAATCAATCTGAAACACGAAAAAGCTATTTCAATCATAAAAAATGACCTAGGTAACCAAGCAAGATTTTAATCTACTAGTAGAAATTATTCTATGAATACAACAAAAACATATAATAGTACACAAAGGAGGTCCTGGAACTTGGGTTGGGCCCAACCCCAAAAGATACAGGCTCCTAAGAAGAAGCTCAGAGCTGATGCAAAATGAAACTGATCTCCATTACTCAGAAAATAACCATGTCACAAAAATGTTTACAGCAAAAGCTCCAAAATGAGCTGGAAAGTAGAGCAGCACTAAAGTGCAAAATACAAAATCTTCCAAAAGTAAACTACGAAGGCTGGAAGCCTTCCTTCTTATGCACTACGAGGACCTCCAACAACCCTCCTTAACTCAAGGGGCTCAGCTTCTCAAACTGCAAGTAATCATTCACTTTACAAAAGCTACTCGACTGCCCTTGGGAATCATCTTTGGTGGCCTGCTGAACTCCGAGCTGATGGTGGAGAACTCGAGGAAGGGGCCATTTAGTGCAGGATACACCCTTCCTACAAATCCTCAGCCTTGTTCCCTTGTATTTGGCTGTCAACTGGCTCATAAATGCTTGACCTTGGTCCAAAAGTTGTCCAAAAATCTACAATAACCGCGTATTAGACTTCATGGTCAGGTGACTATTCTCATTCATTCAATTAACATGAATATACTTAAAAGCATGCATAAACTATGAAGAATGGTGGATTAATCGAGAATAATAGGCAAAATGAGCCCAATAAGTTTCCTATTTTTGGGGCTCATCATCACCCCCCTGCTAAAAGGGTTGCTCATCCTCTGAGCAACTAATCCAGCTCATCATCTTTGATTGCCTTGACTGCCTCTCTAACATCCCAGGTTTCCGAGGTGATGTCTTCTTCTCAGTCATGAAACCCTACTTTTCTCTCTACTTCCTCCCACTGCCTATGCTCGTCTTCTTCTTTGACCCCTTCCAACAGTCCTAAAAGCAAGGGAGGACTGAACTTTAGGCCAATCCAGTTGGATTGCAGATTTTTCATTGACTGTTTGTAGAGTGGTACTCTTTCCAAGGCCTCCCTCATCCTTGTTGGGGAGTGGTATTCTCTTATTTTCAGACTGTGGGATAGTGTGTTCCACCTCCTTGTGCAAGCATGAACGCAGTTATCCCTCAACTGTCTTTCCATGTCCTCAAAGTGAGCAATGGCTTGAGCTTGTCGTTCAATGTAATCTAGTAGAACTTGAAGGTTGTTGGCCAAGTGCTGATGGGCATATATTAAGGTTGAGGGATGCTCTGGTTTTGCTCTGATCGTGAGTGGCTCACTTAGCTCCCTGTTCATAATATCCTGAATCTCTGCTGCTCTCTTTTCCTCATGATTTAACCAAGAGGCCATGGCCATAAGTTGCACATCACCCAATGCAGCATTGGGGTCCCACAGATTCATGTTTGGAAGGATCGAGTTGTGTAAATAGAATTCTGATAACTTGGCCTTATCTTCTGCTGAGCTACTGTCGCAGAAAGCCATGAATTGATGGTAATTTTGAAATGGAATGGTGCCTCTTTGGGCCAAGGTGTTAATCTGGAACTGCAACCATTGATCTTTAAGATATAAGTCATATGACTTTGCAGGTTGCCTACATTGAAAGGCTTCTTCTGCCCCGCTGTCCATGCAGGCCAGTTGGGCTTCTTTCTCCTTCTCCTGTTGCTGTTTTTTTAGTGCCTCAACCTCATCCTGCAGCCTGTCCTCTCTCTGTTGTTCATCAGAGGTTTCTTTGTTTGCTGGAGGCCTTTCCTGCTGCTGCTGTTCTCCCAAAATGGAGGGCCTATCTTCCCTATGACTTCCCTGTAGCTACAGCTGCTGTTTCAGCAGCTCATTCTCTTCCCGTAGTTTAGCCCTTTGACTGCTTTCCACATGCCTTACCATGGCCAATTATTTTCTTGATTCCTTGAGTTGTTATTCCAGGTGGCCTATGTCTGCCACACCCTTGGACTTGGCAATCCTCATCCAAGTGTGAGTTCTAACCCTTTCTTCTTCCAGTGCAAAGGAAAGTGGCACCACAAATTTCTGGGGAATTATCTTCCGGGCTTCTAACAGGTTGTAGTATGAGCCCAAGCTAGGTTGGGGGCTTGGTTCCAGTATTTCTTTGGTCTCTTCTTCTTCCTGTGATGGTTTGTTCGCCTTTTCCTCTAGTTTCTTGGTCTCCCTTAACTTAGCTAGAGTTTCCTGTAGAGATGTTTCAGCTTCCTGTAGAGCTGTCTTTGAGTCCACCAGCCTAATTTTCTCTCTCTAGGTGGAGGTTTTTGGGCTTCCTCATTCATAGGTGATGGATATCTTTGCAGGAGACTCTTCTTTTTGTTTAGGTGTTGTGTCCTCAATGACAATTGGTGCTTTTGACTGAGGCTGGGGTTTGCCCACTTTGATCCTTGTGCTCCTCCTTGCTTTAAAGTACTTGGAGGTCTGCCTTTTTCTCTTCCCTTTTTGTTTTGGAGGCGTGCTTAAGGCAGCAAGCACAGTTGTTGCCTCCCTTGCCAATATCTCAGGTGATTTCTCCTCTTGCTGTTCTTTTTCCCTGCTTCCTGTAGAAGTCCATGTGTCAATTGTTTATGTCTGTGTTGTTGCTATTTCAGGATGTGTCTTTTCCTTTTGTTTCTGTGCGCCTGCTTTGACTGTGACAGCCTTCATTTGGGGTTTTTCAGCCCTCTCTGCTCTACTCTGCATTCTCTTTTCCCTTGGTGTTTGTGCTGTTGTTTCATCCTCTGTTTTAGGCTCAGCAATTTGGCCCATTTCCCTTTTTTCTTTCTGTTCTTGTTGTGCTTGAATGTCCTGTGTTCCTTCACCATTGGTTTTCTCACCTTCTTCAGTGTGTTCTCCCTCCTCACTGCTGGATGGGGTGATGTTTTCGGCCAAAATTCTAATATTGTCATCCCTAGACATGTTTCAGAAGATTTCCTAAGATATGGGGATAGTGTAGGTGTGCAGGGAATCTTCCACTAATAGTTTGATGAGCCCATGATGGGCCAACTGATCTGGGATCCCTTCATTTAATTTTGTACCACATTCAATTAGTGACTGAAGAAGAAAATAGGGAATGCTCAGTTTCTTGGCTGGAGGTAAATCAATCCCATGTCTTAGTTCACACAGCAATATGAAATGATAACCATAGATGATGCTAAATATTCCTCCACATGTAATGTACTTCATGATTTGGAAACTGACTTTATTCTAGAGAGGAGGCAAGTTGGTTCTCCTAACCCCGTTTTTGTCTTCTACAGGATGTTCCTCGGGCAGAAAGAATGTTTTCTTGGCAACTTGCCCCAATGACCTTTCTTCTTTGCTCCAAGGGAGCCCTAATGGTAGACTAGTAACTCGACTGATGAGCTTAGGGGTAAGTTCTAGGGTCAAACCCATAAAACTAACTGTGGCATGTGTCTTTGATTAAGGTCTCAAGGACATTAAAAATTCCTTAGTTATCTCCTCGTCATGACCTTGAATTTTGTCAAACAAGGATATCCAATTGGCTCGGGTGAAAAGGTCCACCACCTTAGGATGCTCGTGCAGTTTGCTAGAGTCCGAGGGTTCTTTCCTTATGAATCCCCCTGGCATGGTGAGAGTGCTCTTTTTATGCTTTAATCAGAAAAGGGAATGTTGTTTATGGTTTCCCTTGAACTCAAGAAGGAAATTCTCGAGTGTCCAATATCAATCAGCAAATTCAAAATTTTTCATACACAGGCTAGCCTCCACAACTGCATATATCTTCCCTACAAGAGAATTTTAAAAAGAGGAAACATGGAGCAGAATTTTGATGGAGAAACAACTGGGAAACCCAGTGCAATACACAGGCAACCGTTTTACTTCCAATACACAGGAAGATTGTTTTGATTTTCCAACTTGATGCCATTTAATTCACCACCTTTGCAAAACATACCATGCATAGAGGAGTTTTTTCGAGCCTACCTCGTTTGGAACTCCAAATTCAACGAAAAAATCCCAGGCTTTCCTGCTCCGGAAAGTTGTGCAGTCTTTCCTTTAGAACTCTTCTTGTAGAAGACCCCCATGGTTCCTGTAGAATGTCACTGCGCCTCTAAGCGAGCCTGATACGCAAGAGATTTTTGAAAACAGGTAGAAAAACCGATGGAGGACGACTGGTTAACAATTTTTGGAAGCGGAGGACGCGTACTCCAGTCGAGGACGTTGCAAGTGCAAAATGAACAGAAGGTGGTGTGAGTTTCAATCGAGCATCTTTTAACTGCAGCGTAATTCTTGGTGAGGGAATGAGGTGGCCGGACCGAATCGTTGATCCGACGTCACGACCATAATTTCTCTACGTGTTTCTGACCACCATCACTTCCCCTCTGCCGTTAACCTCCACCACCACTACCAGTCCCAACGATTTCTCCCTCAATGGACACTCCACACGTGCTGGTTGCACATCTCGTTGGCAATTTTGAATGTAATTGGGCGCGTTCGGACCCCACGAGGCTATGTAACTGGCCGAGGGTGGCCAGTTGACTGGCCACCGATTCCATTCAATCCAAACCATTTCCATAGGCATGCAACTTTTAAAATATAGTTTATGCAATTGACGAATGAGTTTAGGCACTTACCTGTGTGGTCACGGCCGCGTTATGCAGACTTCGGGTCTTGGAACCACTCTTTCGTTTGCTACTGCTTCATGCACGGGTTTTGGAACCCATTCCTTCATTCGTTGATGTTGCATGCACGGGTTTTGGAACCCATTCCTTTGTTTGTTGTTGCTGTATGCACAGGTTTTTCTTGGCTTCGACTGCTGATGATATTCTCACGTTCAAGATGAGCCCTTTGCATGTCTCCTTTGTCGTTTTCGGCTGTCCCTGTGTCCAAAGTATGTCTTCCAAAGGGATCATCTGCTATAGGATTCCTATAGGATGTCTTGTAGCTGCTTCTCCTCCTGGGATGCAAGCTAAAATGAGCAGGGCGATAGTGCTGACGAGGGGTTCGACTGATGAGGAGTCCAAATGGAGATTGACAGGTATGGTGAGTGACACACTACTGCTTTATTTGTCACTAAAACTTCTTGCTGGCAGTATGAAGAAAACAAGGTTTTTTGTGTGACTGTGCAGGAACAAATAACAGGATGAGTGCAACAGAGGTGTAAAGAGATGAAACAGGGTGACATATGGTGATGGACAGAAACAGGGGTGTTTGTAGGCCTAACAGGCAGATTCCAACCTTTGGATTCTCTCCCAAGATCAATTCTGGCCTGTCTGAAGGTTCTACAAGATTTTCCTGTAGAAGACATAGAACTTCCTGTAGAAGATACAGAACTTCCTGTAGAAGGCACAAAATTTCTTGTAGAAGGTGAAATCTTAACCTGAATGTGATCAAATCTTAGGAAAGGGGAGTGGTCATGGAGGAGTTGTTTGTGAGGGATGCTTGCAACCTGGTGCTGACCTTTGTCCTTGTTTTGTGCGATCCTCCTAACCTGCAATGTCTTCCCTGCAACCTGCAATTATTCAACAGAAATTAGGTCTATTTCTTGTTTTTTTATTTTTTGTTTTATTTTTCCTTTTTTTTTTGAGAGACAGCTAGGGTACCTCCAGGAGGTTTTCACCCTCACTGTGTGCCCCAGGCGCCTCTAAGAGGTTTTCACCCAAGGATCTTTTTATTCTTTTTCTGTTTATTCTTTTTTCTTCTTCTTCTTCCTTTTTTTTTTTTAAATGATCAAGGTGTGGGTGGAGTAGAGACAAGGCCTTGCTCCACTACCAGCACTGATTTATCCAACATTTCAATGAACTCCTGCTTGGAAAGGGGCTTCCTATAGATTTTCAATCGATGCCCGTTGACGAGCATGAGGATGGCTTCTTCATCAATGGTCCTGATAAGGACTGAACCATTGTCGTTGCATTTCTCCACTGTATATGGTCCCAACCACCTTGTCCTCAGCTTCCCTTTGAAATCCTTGTATCTCGAGTCATATAGTAGCGCCCAATCTCCTGGCTGAAATTGCTTTTCGTTAAGGTGCCCGTCATGCCATATATTTCTCTGGAGTTGGACCACTTCTGAGTGGAGAAGGGCCTGCATTCTCTGTTCATCTAATCCATTTAGCTGTAGTAATCTTTCATGTTGTGCATGGTTGAGGTCTAGGTCTTGTTGAGCTGCCAACCTCAATGTGTTGTACTCGAATTCTATAGACAACAAAGCCCTCTTCCCGTAGACCATCTCATAAGGTGTGAAACCTGTTGTAGTTTTCCAAGTGGTGTTGTAGGCCCAGGTGGCCTCAACCAAGCGATCTACCCAATATTTTATGCTGTTGCTCACCACTTTTGTCAAAATCTCTTCCAAAGCCCTATTAGTGACTTCCACCTGCCCATTTGCTTGCGGATGATAAGGGGTGGAAGTTTTGTGCTCAATCTTGTGATGAGCGAGCAGGTCTTCAATCAGGTTAGAGGTGAACTGACTTCCTTGATCTGTGACTAATTATCTTGGGTAGCCAAACTTGTAGAAGATATTTTCCCTCAAAAACTCAGCCACTTTTTCTTCTGTCATTGCCTTGATTGCCTTTGTCTCTGCCCACCTTGTCAGGTAGTCCGTGCACAAAATGATGTGCGACTTTTGCTTTGAAGGAGGATTGATAGGACCCACAAAGTCCATGCTCCACTTCTCAAATGGCTCGAAAGTCACTTGAGGTTGGAGGGGCATTTCATCCCTCGGAGTCAGCTTCCCCATCCTTTGACACCGGTCACATTGGCTAATGTATCTTTTGATATCTTGATGAAGAGTGGGCCAATCGTAGCCTGCATGTAGAATTTTGAAAGCGGTCTTTTTTGCTACAAAGTGACCTCCACACGGTCCATCATGACAGGTTAGTAGGATGTCAAACACTTCCTCCTCCGTGACACAATGCCTCAAGATCTGATCTGGGCCAAGTTTAAAAAGGTTGCCCCCAATCCAAGTGAATGGGGCACTTTTCCTCACGATTTTGCTCTTTTCTTTTGAGGATAGGTGTGGAGGGAACTGTGCTAAAACCAAGTAATTTTCTATATCAGCAAACCATGGAGAGAGTACTGAAATAACAAATAGGTGTTCTTCTGGCATTTGATCATCTACCATCCCTTCTTCACCTGCAGGCAAATCTAATCTAGACAGAAAATCAACAACAACATTTTCCTTGCTTGGCTTGTCAACAACAATCAAATCAAATTGTTGCAATAATAGTAACCATCTAATGATACGAGCATTTACATCATGTTTATTCATCAAATACCTAATCGCAGCATGATCAATGTGTACGAATGTTTGGTAACCAGTGATGTAGTGTCTGAACTTGTTTAGGGAATGGACTACAATTAGGAGCTCTTTTTTGGTCACAGTATAGTTTAATTCTGCCTTGGACAGGTTTTTGTTGACAAAGTATATGGCATATGGTAGCTTCTCTTCAACTTGTCCTAAGGCTGCCCCTAAGGCTTTGTTCGAGGCATTAGTGTGGATGTGGAAAGGTAGGGCCCAGTTTGGACCTCTCAAGATTGGGACAATTACGAGCTTATCTTTCAACTCATCCAGAGCCTCTTGACAGTTGTCAGTCCATATAAACTCAACATCTTTCCCCAAAAGACCGAATAATGGTGAGGCTAGCTTACTGAAATATTTAATGAATCTTCTATAATATCCTGCTAATCCTAGAAAACTCTGAACATCTCTTACCTTTTGAGGAGGCAGAACCTTTTGGATGATAGCAATTTTATTAGGATCCACCTATAATCCTTGCTGAGAAATGGTATGACCTAGCACGGTCCCTTCAGTCATCAGGAATTCACATTTTTCAAGATTGAGGGACAGGTTCATTTCAATACACTTGGTTAAAACTTTTCCGAGGTTAGTCAATGCTTCTTGGAAGTTGGACCCGTAAGGAGTAAGGTCATCCATATAGATTTCCATCGAATCATGAACCAACTCAGCAAATATGCTCAGTACTGCTCTCTGGAAAGTGGTAGGAGCGTTGCATAGCCCAAAGGGAAGGACATGGTAGGCAAAGGTACCCCATGGACAAGTGAAAGTGGTCTTATCTTGGTCTTCTGGGCTGATTTGGATTTGATTATACCCGTTGAACCCATCTAGGAAAGAAAATAACTTCTTCCCTGCCAGCCCATCTAACACTTGATCTATGAAAGGCAAAGGGAAATGGTCCTTCTTGGTGGCTTCGTTAAGTTCTCGATAATCTACACAGATTCTCCATTTCCCATTTTTCTTGGGCACAAGCACCAAAGGAGAAACCCATTCGCTATCAGAGATGGCGTAGATGAATCCTGCATCCAACGACTTTTGCAATTCCTCTTTAACAATGTCCTTAAGGGCTGGATTCATTCTCCTCTGAGGCTACCTGACTGGTTTACAATCCTCTTTAATGTAAATGTGATGGGTACAGACCGAAGGGTGGACTCCTTTCATCTCCTTATAGCTCCAAGCGAAAGCATCCAAATGGCGGTTCAGAAGGCTACACAACTCCTTTTCCTGAGAAGGGGAGAGGGATGAGCTAATCTTCAAGGTTCTTTCAGGGCCAAATTCCACATTCTTAACTCTAGGAGAGGTTGGATCAACCACACAGAGGTCTACTACAGGGCTGGCTTGGGTACCTTCCACCAACTCCTCTAATGGCAACACACTGGGAAGCAGATTTTGAATCAAATTCTCAATCATGTCATCCTCGGTTTGAGGGCCTCTCTGGGTGGCTTCCACTGTGCACACTCATGCAGAGTAGACTTCATCCTCATCTTCCTCCTCCAACCAGAGAGGTAAGTCATGTTCTAGCAGAGGTTGGGTAGGAGGATATAGGACTAGCTGCTTGGACATAGGCCCATTCTTGATGGTCATGCTCCGAGCTTGACAACTGATGTGAGCATCCGCAGTAGCTAACCAAGGCCTTCCCAAAATGAGGGGGTATCCAGTGAGTTTTGCCTTTGGCTGAAGGACCAAGAAATCCGCAGGGTATTTCCAAGAATCAATAGAGACCATGACATCCCCCACAATCCCTTCGGGAGTCATGGTGGAGCGGTCTTCTAACTGCAGTACTGTCGAGGTCTTTCCTAGGGAACTCTGAAGGTTAAGTTTGAGCATAGTGTCCCTAGTCATCACATTAATGGTAGCCCCTAGATCAATCAGGGTGTGGGGGATTAAGGTGCCATTGATGTGGACATCAACTACAGGACTCCCAGGGTCCAAATATTTTGGACAGATTACTTGTCCCAACATTAGATCAGACAGTTGTCCTATGACATTGATAGTTGGGGCATCTCTCTTGCACCTGCCTGGGTGCCTGAAACACTTCTCCTTGATCAATTAGTTGTAGATTGGTACATCTTTTATGGCCTGGAGAAGTGGTATTTTCACATACAACTGTTTAAGTTCTCCCAGAAGTTCTGTCTCCTCTGGGTTTGGTTGCGTGGTTATCGTTAGCCTCTCAGGAAAGGGTGGAATGGCTTTGGGTTCACTTTCTTGTTTCTCTTCCTCATCCTCCAGAGGAGGAGATGGTGATCTGGAAGGACTTTCCCAGATTGTAGGTTGATCTCCTGAATCTCCACAGCGTAGGTAGGGCATGTTGTCTCTCTAGTATATACCTGCTGGGCTTGTCTGTTATTGGGGTTCGGGTTCGGTTCAGCAGGCATCTGGGGTTGTCTTGTAGGAGCAGGAGGTAATGGTTGTGGTTGAGCAGGTGGTGGAGGAAAAATAGCGGGAGGAGAGTTGTATTGGGGCCTCCACCCTAGCTGAGGTGCATTCCACTTAGGTTGTGGCTGAACATGAGAGTGAAATGAATGAGCAACAGGTTGAGTATGGTATTGAGATGGATAAGACCAAGGAGGAGGTGCGGACCAGGAAGGATGAGCAGGGGGACCCCAAGAAGGTATATGAGTGGATTGGTTGGGGTTGTAATAAGTTTGGGATGTCCCTTGCATCCCCTGCTGGTAGGTCTGGATCCATGTGCCTCCTTTGGTTGAGGAAGTAGAGTGGTTCAGTGGCTCCCTCGGCCTTGGTACATGTCTTTTAAGTCTGGGTAAGGTGGGCATGGTTGTAGGGTGGCTTCCTCACAAACGAAACATACCTCTACTGAGTGCAATGGACACTCATTCTTAGGATGCTTCCTTGTACATCTGGGACAAAAGATGGCCAAAGCCCTCTCAGCTTCCTCTTTCTTCTGTTGGATTCAGAAAGTATCCAGTTGCATGGAAATGGTCTGTCTCACCTCACTTTTAAGGTCTTCCATCTGATTTGTGAACTCATGTTTGGAGAAGGTGGCACTGGCTAAAAGTGGATTCCCCCTACCTCTTTTCCAAGCTTCCCTAGAGTGGTTTCTAAACACAGTCTTTATGTCCTCATAAGGTAGTTGGTAGATTTCTTTGCCAGCTAGCAAATAGAGAGTATCCAGAAGGTCTTCAGGGACTCCTCGGAGCAGAACAAGCTTCAGAGATTCAGGGTCAAGTGTGCACCTGACCCTTTTATAACTAAGTTGGAACCTTTCTTCATAGTCTTCTAAAGATTCATCACTTCCCATGGTCATTCGAAAGATTTCTCCCTTCGTTTCCTTTGACCTACAGTAGTCCCGGTATTTATTGTTAAAGGCTTGCTGCATTTGAGCCCAAGTTGTGATACTTTTTCCACATAACCCCATGAACCAGCGTAGGGCTGCATCCTTGAGGGTAGAGGGAAAGAGTTTCAACTTTTTCTCGTCTTCTGCATAGTCATAAGTTCGACAAACGACAACAAACTCAAACAAGAAGGTATCAGGGTCTTTAGTGGTCAATCCATGGAAGTGAGGTAAGGCTGAGGGGCTTATGTTTTTCATTTTCGTGTCTCCATTAGTCTCTCGGATGGGAAAGGCACCTTCTATTCTCTCCTCATCTCCCATACCGTTTTTGTGTTCATCCATGGTCTTAAGAGGAATGTTCTCTTGCTCTTCTTCTGTTATAGGATCTTCACATATCTCTGTAGGTTCACCTATAGGTTCTTCTTGATCACTGCCACCGAAGAAGAGAGAAGGGTGACTCAGTGATGTAGTGGGGGTGTTGGGTAAGAATTTTCCTAGTTTGTCTCTGTTCCTACGAGGCATGAAAGGGAATATTTTTGGCTGATTTTTGGTTTTTTTTGCTTGTACCTGCAAAACTGAAATAGATTGAACTGCAACTAACTAAAATCTATCTTGCTGAAATGAAAATGTGGAATTGAAATGAAAGAAGGAAATGACTAATCTATGTTGCTGAAATGAAATTGCAGGAATGAAATGCTAGGCTACGCTTGCAGAATTGAAATTGCGGAATTGAAATGCTGATCTACGCTTGCGGAATTGAAATTGTAGAATTGAAATGCTAATCTACGCTTGCAGAATTGAAATGCTAATATATGCTTGTAAAAATGAAATTGCAGAATTGAAATGCTAATCTATGAAAGCAGGAAATATATAATCTACTTTTGCGGAAATGAAATTGCAGAATGGAAATGAAACAATCTACTCTACGCTTGTTGAAATAAACTACTTAGCAAAAGATTGTAGTGGAAAATAGAAGAAAAGCAGCAATCACTAATACTCTGACGTTTCCCCGGCAACGGCGCCAAAAAGATGGTGGGCTCCAGTATTGCAGCAATAATGTTGCAACTCCTGGGACTCCCTTCTTTACTTTTATCAACCCGGTAGTTCGTAACAAACTTGGAAGCGACGATGCTATATGCACAAGTACTAGCTCTTGCCGCAGGCTGTCACTAGATCAGCTGGCGCAAGTCCTCTAGGAGCTTAAGCCAACCTCTATGAGCTTTTAGAAGAAGCTTTAAATTGTGATGGACGAAAACTAACTCAAAGGAGGCTAATCTACTTGCATAAAGAAGCTGAAAGCTGAAAGGAAATGCAAACCCTAGTTTTATCGACTAACCATACTGGTGCAAGAAAAAGGATGAAAGCTACAGAAAGGGATGCCAATGACTCTTTGGAAGGTTAAGTGCATGTTTCTAAGCCACTTCTGAAGTGAAATCTGAAAAGGAACATCTTTTTGTATTTTTGGGTAATCTTGTAGAATTATTATGCATGTGATTTAACTGTTTTTGGTTGTGCAGAGGTTGATTGATGAAAGGAAATGGCGTGGGCACTTGCAGGAGTTTGGGAAGGTGAGAAGAGGGCCTAAGGGGTCCCTACCACCCTTCCAGAGAGTTTCACAGTGTTCGGGTCTTGAAAAACCACTCTCATGAGCTTCTACAGGAAGTCTGCAGGGGTTTTACAGGATGTTCCGAAAGGAGATTTTGGAGGGTTGATGGTGGAAGAAGAATGGAAAAGTGGAGATAGAGGTTGGATGAGGGTGTGAAGAGGTCTAGGACCTGGTGAATGAAGCTGAGGAGTGATTAAGGTGGTTGGATTTTGTTCAAGGATGGAAGGAGCAAGGTTGCACAAAGATATGGAAATTAGGTCAAGTTAGAAAAGAGTGGCAAATGATGGGGAGGAATCTGAGTTAGGGGGTTGGAGCAGGTTGTCTGATGGAGGAAGGGTAGGCAGGAAGGTCTCACAGGTGTTCTGCATACTATTCTCCAAAACTAACCAAACAAAGACTATGCAAACCAAAGACCTAGCTATTTTGACCTATTGTGACCTAGAAACCAGCAACCATGATGGAAATAAATTTATTGGTAGAAAATCATGTAAGATAAATATGAAAACTAAGCAAGAATGGATCTAAGCATGTAATGACAACTGGTACCAACTTTTGCAACTAAGAATCTAACACTAGCAATTGCATGAAGAAGCAAGAACAATGTTTTTGTGGCAGCAAGGACACCTTGGTCTCAACTCATGGTCTCAAAGCGAGAGAGGTGAGATCAAGGGTTGCTTGATGGCCTTTTTCAAATATCTTTTCTGTTACCAACCTATCAAATCAATCTGAAACATGAAAAGCTATTTCAATCATAAAAAATGACCTAGGTAACCAAGCAAGATTTTAATCTACTAGCAGACAGAAATTATTCTATGAATACAACAAAAACATATAACAGTACATAAAGGAGGTGCTGGCACTTGGGTTGGGCCCAACCCCAAGAGCTACAACCTCCTAAGAAGAAGCTCCTAAGAAGAAGTTCAGAGCTGATGCAAAATGAAACTGATCTCCATTACTCAGAAAATAACCATGTCACAAAAATGTTTACAGCAAAAGCTCCAAAATGAGCTGGAAAGCAGAGCAGCACTAAAGTGCAAAATACAAAATGTTCCAAAAGTAAACTACAAAGGTTGGAAGCCTTCCTTCTTATGCACTACGAGGACCTCCAACAGCCCTCCTTAACTCAAGGGGCTCAGCTTCTCAAACTGCAAGTAATCAGTCACTTTACAAAAGCTGCTCGACTGCCCTTGGGAATCATCTTTGGTGGCCTGCTGAACTCCAAGCTGATAGTGGAGAACTCGAGGAAGGGGTCATTTAGTGCAGGAGACACCCTTCCTACAAATCCTCAGCCTTGTTCCCTCGTATTTGGTTGTCAACTAGCTCGTAAATGCTTGACCTTGGTCCAAAACTTGTCCAAAAATTTGCAATAACCAGGTATTAGACTTCATGGTCAAGTGACTATTCTCATTCATTCAATTAACATAAATATACTCAATAGCATGCATAAACTATGAAGAATGGTGGATTAATCAAGAATAATAGGCAAAATGAGCCCAATAAGTTACCCATTTTTGGGGCTCGTAAAGAAGTTATAGAAAGAGGACGAACTTTAGTTTCCTGTGTACATTTTTCAGATCCTAAGGTCGAAACAGTGAACATGGCACTTCATACAAGTTCACTCTTCTGAAAAGGTATATAATCAGGTCATCTTGGGAGATTGTGCATAACTCTTTCTTGGAGAATCTAAATTCAATCAGACTGGTGGCATTGGAAAGAGGGCGCAAAGGGTTACCGCAGGTCGCAATTTCAGAACTGGAAGATCTGAAATTACAGAGATACATTAGAGGCAATATCAAGCTCCTACAAAGTGAAAAAAGGTGTGTAGATTTTTTAAATTTTTGCTAAAGCTTGGTTTGAAAAATTATTTTGAAGGAATTCAAAGGGCATAGTATATAATTATTATTGGTAACTAATGCCCCGAGGAAAGAAAATGCAAACACCTAGTAAGCAACCTGAAAGCTCTAGCATGACTTATGAAAAAGAGGAAGAAATGAAACATGATATATCAAAATTACAAGACCAAGTGCAACAAATGTCACTCGCACAAAAAGTAACAGAATCTA
>APFE030047441.1:1469-18928 GCA_000404065.3 Pinus taeda | reverse complement strand
AAAATGAGTTAGAGTTCGGGAAGATAAGGCACTTTTCTTCCTTTTCATTTCATCTCCGTGTAAGGGACCCCTGACCCTCTAACTGGAATTTTGATTTAGTTAACCATGGCCTTATCAAAGGCTTTCTCCCCTTCCTTTAGCCCCATTCAATCCAAGTTAGGATAGCCTAACGTTCTATTCGCCATCGAAGCTTAACTCTCTCTCTCCAACCAAGGGAAGGTAGGGGGAAAATAGAATAGTGCCTACTCTAATAAGTATTCCTGGCTTCAGCACTCACTAGGTTGGGGCAATCCATCATATCATCCATTCTGGGTAGGGGAAATCTGTACCGAATAGTGATTTTATTGATAGCTCGTGAATCCGTACACATCTGCCATTCTCCACCCTTCTTGGGTGCGAGTACTGTTGGTACCGCACAAGGGCTCAAGCTTTCTCTGATCAGCCCCTTATCTAGCAACTCTTGCACCTATTTACGAATCTCTTCATTATCTTTCGGGCTCATTCGATACGCTGCCTTATTTGGTAGGCTTGCTCCAGGTATGAAATCTATATGATGGCTAATGCTCCTCTTGGGAGGCAACTTGTCCGGTAAGTCGTCGACTACAATGTCCTTAAATTCTTCTAACATCTACTGAATATCTGTAGGCAATTCTGACTTTTCTGTGTTCAGCAACACAGTCTTAATCCTCCTTACAATTGCATAATTCACCTCGTTTTCCTCAATCTGCTTAACAAACTATTTTCCTCCTATCAACAATGCTTTTGTTCCACTTGCTTCTGCTGTATCCTCCTCTTTGATGGGTACAAGCGTATGCTTGACTCCATCTTTCACAAATTTGTAACAATTCATCTTCCCATCGTGCGTCACCTTCCGATCATACTGCCACGGTCTCCCTGGCAGTATATGGCACACATCCATTGGCATGATATTGCAGACAACCTTGTCCTGGTATTTGCTAATGTGAAATTCAACCTCGCATTATTCATCAACTAATAGTTGGTGGCCTTTCTGTAGCCACGACACCTTGTAAGGTGTGGGATGCTTAAGTCGCTTCAATCCCAGCTTTTCCATCATCTCGGTGGTAACTAAATTGTCTGTACTTCCACTGTCTATGATCAATTTACAACACTTTCCATGTGATTTGCAAACTGTTCGGAACAGTGCCTTCCGTTGGGCCTGTTCAGCCGTCTCCTTAGCTGGCTTCAACAATAATTTATTTAAAACTAATGCCTCCCATGTTTCTACCACATTTTCTACTTCCCGGGGCCGTGCTTCAGCTTCCTCAGGCTGTGCAACAAATTCTCCCCTGTGGCCAGTATGCTCGACTTCCGGGCATTCGAAGGATCTGTGCCCCCACTTATGGCACCTGTAGCATTGGACATTTGTCCCTCTTCAGCGACCATTTCCTCTTCCCCGCTGATATGGTCGACCTCCTCTAGTGCTATCTCCCTTCTCTACTGCCCCTGAAGCTTTGGAGCTACTGCCTTCCTCACTGTTAGTGGTAGTTCCTACCCTGCCGTAGGACTGTCCTCGTCCTCTTCCATTTCCTCATTCTCTCCTGTTATTATGTTTCCTATTAATCTTTTCTTCAGCCTTTACAGCACTTTGAAAGGCTTCTTCTATATTCCGCGGAGAGAGAATACTGATCTCATCCAGTATTTCCAGCCTCAAACCATTCACGTATCTCGCTGTCTTCTCTGGAGTATCATCAATATAACCAGCCCGCAAGTTTACACGATAAAACTCCTCTGTGTATTACTTTACGGTCATACCTTTCTGCCTTAAATTCTGCACCCGTTGGTAAATCTCAACCTGATAATCTTTAGGCAAAAATCTGCCTTTCAGTTTTGCCACCATCCTTGGCCACTTCCTTATCGATAGCTTGTTCATCCTCTTCCTGTCCACCTGGACACCATCCCACCATAAAGCAGCGTGTCCTTTTAACTTAGTTGCAGCAAATCTGAATCTTTTGTCCTCACTGATCTCTTCGTTTTCAAAATACTTATCTAACTCACTTACCCAATCCAGCAGAACATCTGCGGATAGATTGCCATCATAGTTAGGGATCTCAGGTTTGGGTTTGTTGCTAGCTAACAGTACCAATCTCAATAGTCTTAACTCCGAGGCTTCTTCATATGATCCGTCTGTAGCAGTTACTGCCTCCTCTTCACTCTCATCCCCAAGTTCTGGGTCTCTTCTCCTTCCTGTCTCCACTGCTTCCAAGCGACCAGTAAGGGCTCTCAATTCTTCCCTCAAGCCCTCATCTGCTACTCTGCGCACACCTCTTCCACGTCCTCGTCTTTGAACCTCCATATCCTGATTTTTTTTTCAATTTCCTGCTCTGATACCACTTGATGGGGCCAGCCCACGTGATTCCGCCGCCAACGTATTCCACTGTGGGTGTACAGGCAAGTAATAATTTCAACAGAGATTTTTTTATAAATATAATTTGATTAACCGACACTGAATTAAATGATGGGTATGGTGATTAGTACGATGGTCTCTGTTTGTTGGACAGTTGTCCCTCCTTGGGATTCCACGAGCCCGCCTTGGTATAGGGTTTCACAATCTCACGCCCAGTCTATTCATTCGTTATTCTCCCGGTTCCCTGTGCTGTGTGCTCTTGGCGGTCTTCGCAGCTTCAATGTGGGTTTTTTTATGGTTTTGTCCTCCTGGTTCTTTGCGTTATGTGCTCTCGGCGGTCTTCACGGCTTCAATGTGGGTTTGTTTTATGGTCTTGTTTTCGTGGTTTGGGATTCGACTTGGAAATGTTTTCCATTCATCCGGCAAGGGTTATGAAAACCTGGTAAGGTTCGGTTCCTTCATTGTTTCCTTCTCAAGTGTTGACTGTTGTTGTGTGTTGGTAATCAATTGGTGTGTCTCCGCGCTTCTCTCTCTAGGTTCGGTGTTTGTGCTTTCCACGATCCTTGCAGTCGGTTGTTGGTTGCGTTGTTCCTGGTAATGATTCTCCAGTTCCGAGTTCAACTTCTCCATGAGCCTGGCAGAACTGTGGCGACGAACTCCTTCGGTGCCTCCACAACTCTCTTAGGGTAAGTCCGCCTGTTCTATGCTAGCTATGTATGTTCCTTTTTCTTCAGTCGCCTAACGTTTTCGGCTCCTCGTGAGCAGGGAAAACCTGGAGGAGTTGTTGCAGTTATGGCTTGCCTTCGTCAGGTAAGCTAACTAGCTATATTTTAGTTGTTCTGTTTAGTTTTCAAATTCTCCTTATTTCGTATTACCAACACTCATTTCATTTTTTGTTTGTCGTTGCAGGTATGGCCGCCCGAGGGTTTCGGCGCATGGAAACTCGATTGTTCCAATTGAGCACGGGTAGTGTCGTTTCTATTTGTTAGTTGTTTCTGCTCGGCTTCATGTTATGACTGTAGGGTCAATGTGTCTTTGGTCTTCGAGTCACTGTCTGTACTCGATTCTTCAGTAGTTTGTCACTGATGTTGGGCTATAGTAATGAGTTGAGGATTACTGGGTTTGACTTCCGCTTTGTCATAAGCATGGGTCATGTATTTATGAAATGGGTTCGTTCTTTTTGTTTCGAATAGAATGTATATGTGCGAAGAACCGAACACTGTCTTTATGTTTATATGAATTCAATTATGGAACTGAGTGGACTATATATTCGCATACCTGGTGTTTATAGAATTTATTTGATTGTCTAGACTCGTAATTCCAACTTCGTGACTTTTGTTTACATAAGTGATTTCATGTCTATTTGTTTGGTTGAATCGGCCTGCAACCTGGGCGCTTACGCTTCTCCTCTGATTGTGGTTATCTCTCCATTCGCTTTATAACCTATAATGGTATAACAACAGTCTCCACGAAAGTAATTTGACACAAATCAAATACACAGTACTTGGGATGCCACAGAGGTGAATGTGCACAGAAAACTATCCCTCTCTCTTTTTCGTTTCTCTATTAGTCAAACCTGTACATTGTGTTCTGTCCCTCTTTTTAAGAACAGTGTTCTCAAACTGTCACTAACTGCTATTAGTTATGTTCAATTGGTTACATCAGTTATTCCTCATACATAACTTTTCATTGTTGTTTAGCATATTTTCTTTTCATGTTTTTACAAAAGTTAATTAACTGTCTAGAAACAATGACACTAACTAGTTCCTACTGTTCCTAATTACAATTCACTAAATTAACTTAGGCAACTTAATAAAAGAAGAAAAAAAACAAGTACGCTATCCATGCAGTGAATTAATTCCTTCGTCCCCTTTAGAGACCATATCGCCTTCACTTTGTCTTTGTCCTGTTAGCCAGATGCTCCTGCACCAAGTGGCTTAACACCAGATTGGTCCATGATCTCTATTTAAAGAGCATGGAGGGTCATTTGTAGGGTAACTGTTCATGGGAGAAGCTTATGTAAATTCTCATTCTTTTATTAATAGATTGCCTAAAGCGGCCGCGTTGGTTCAGGCCGTGGACTGTTTCCCTATTGGAGGGTTTTAACCATGTTAACAATACTGGTGTATTGATTTGTGATCTGTTTGTGCGTGGTGTCCTTTAGTGTTCTGTCTGAGGAAATTACGCTGTAAATTCCTACATTATTATTATTTTTAAACTAGCCATTATATTAGTCTTTATAGGAATATTATCTGATCTTAATAATCATTATTAAAATATTAATTTTCATAAACTAGCTGTTATATGATCTTTTGGTCTCTACATGGCCCTCTATTTAAGCCTGTGCCATGCCCTCTATTTAAGACTGTGCCATGATCTACATCTTCATATGGCCTTGATGATGAACCACGCTAGCTGGTTCCATAGGTGTAGGAAAAAAATTTTTCCCTATGTGATTTCTATTGAAAATACTCTTCTTAATGTAATATGGATCACAAAGGCCTAAATTCAAAAATATTATTATATATAAATTTTTTATATTACACTTATCATATATTTTAATTAATTCTAATATTTTTTTATAATTTTATCTTTTTAGTTATTATTATATTTATATTATATACTTTAATTTAATTCTAGTACTTTTTATAATTATATCTTTATATATTATTATTATTTATTATTAAAAATATTTTACTTTATCAACGATTAGAATTTTTTATGGTTTTTGAGTTTATCTTTTAATTTGTAGGGGTTCCTCCCTATTTATTCTTTTTGTTGGATTAGATTTTCTTCATCTATTCATCTGGAAGATGAACTATGTTGGTTGTCCGAAATGTCCACAACAAAGATATTGATGGGATGGATTCGAAAGATGATGTGGGATGGATTCGAAAGATGATGATGAATGTCGGGTAAGACCAATAGAGTGTATGCGACTTTAAGGAAGTAAGAGATTAATCAAGTTTCTTTAGTAAGAGATTAATTAAGTTTCTTTAATATTTTATTTCTATGGTCGAAAAGAAGGGAGAAAAGCCTTACTAGATCACCATAATTTTGCTGAGGTAATCCAAGAGAAAGTGCTTTTCATCTTCAACCCTTAGATTCTTTAGTCCCAAGGTGTTTTGGAAATTGACCAATCTTGGATTTCACTTTGAAGCTCATGAAAATTAGCTCTTATCTTGACAATGTTTTACTTCTTCAAGATTAGCTGGTTAGCTTCATTTTTCTTTCCAACTCCTTATCATCCCACAACTTATCCTTAAATTTGGAAGTTATAATATTTTTAATATTATCCTTATTCTCCAAAATGATATCTTCCTTTATTCTACCAACATAAACATCTATTTAAAAATATTTTAATAGTCATGTATGACTATCAAAATTTACAAACTATATAATTTATATAACTACAACATTTATATTTAATTTATATAATTACACTAATTTTTATACAACATTATAAATCTTTTTAAAATAACATACTCAAATAAAAAATCAAATTCCAGTGGTAATTTACTGAAATAGGAACTCAAATCCTAATTAATGATGGAAGCATTTATGCTTAAAATTTAAACAAGTTTACCTAGATAAAGGATACATTTAAAAAGAAATCAAACATTTTGGAAATTCCGCTCTCCGTTGCTTTCTTGTTTCTACAGAACTGTAAATTTCACGATGGAAATAGAAATATAATTTTAAGAAATACAAATAAGCAAATTTACTAAAATTTGTCAGCTTCTGTCGTGTTTAGACACTGGTCCCATTTCTGATGCAGCTCGTTGGGTGCTAGCGATCGCAATATAATCCACAAAACGTTGCATGCTACGCCACGAGGACCCTCCTTCACTCGCTGCTTGCTGTATTGTTTCTCTTATTTCTCGACTCTTTCTCCTCATCTCTTCCCCTTCTGTGCTTCTCAGCAGAAATTGGGCAGCTCTTGCAATCTCTCCTCGCTCAATCACTCCATTATCCCTACACGTCTCTAACTTTAATCCAACCTTCAGTTGGTTAACCACGAGCATTCTATTGGTGTATTGATCAATTCCCTGTGGCCAAATTAACATGGGAACTCCCAAACTCAAGCTCTCCATGGTTGAATTCCACCCCCCATGAGTGAAAAAACCGCCGACGGAAGGATGAGATAAAACTGATAATTGAGGAGACCAAGGAACCACCAGAGCTTGATTTTTCGTTTTCTCCAGAAAACCCTCTGGCAGAACGCTGCCATGATCGTTTGTGTCCTTATCAGAATTTAACATACCAGGACGGACCACCCACAGGAAAGTCTGCCCACTTTCCACTAAACCCATCGCTATCTCTTCCACTTGAGTTTCCGACATGCGAACCAAGCTTCCGAAGGAAACGTAGAGAACGGACGATCTGGCCTTTGAATCCAGCCACTGTGAACAATCCGTTTCAGCCCACAAACTTAATGATGTGGGGTTCAGTGAAATCTCCTTATCCTTGCACTCGGCTTCAAGGTAAACTGATGGAATTAACGGACCGAGTGAGTTGATGGGAGCTGCTGTTTCTCGAACTGCATCGCTCGCTTCTTTTTCGACTTCGTACACTGTATTTCCAATAATCCACTCTGTCTCGTCTAGTAAAGGGAACTGCTCCGCAACACGTTGATAGAGTGTATTAGACGTGTCTCCCGCCTGGATATCTGATGGCAGATCTTCGGGCTGCAGTGGAGGAAGACCCGGAATGTAGTCAATCATGTCCTTGGGGTCTGTAAAAAGAAAGACATTACTCTTTCAGTTGAAGTAGGTAATGATCCGTTGGATGGGTCAAAGATAATCAGGTTAATAAGCTATTTAAAAAACGCTGAAAACATGAATAATTAATGGTGGCTTAATATAGCTATTTAAAAAACGCTGGAAACATGAATAATTAATGGTGGCTTAATATAGCTGTGGTGGAGGACTGAAACAGTACGAAGAAAACATGGATGGAGCAAAACAAAGTAGTTGAATAAATAGAGTAAGAAACTGCATGAATGTTTTAACACTAAAGAAATAAAAAATTTAGTGCTTGGAAAATATTTAACAATTATGTGGATTGATTACACTGTGGCTAAAAAATATATGCATCAGAGAGTTTAATTTTATTTGACTCTTTAATTTATGTTAAATTGCAGATTTCAGGAATATCTTAGAATTTTATTGGTCTTTTTCTCAATGTGAGATTCAGAAATAATTTTAGAATTTGCAATACATATAAGGATGCTAGCTTGTGGCAATGGTGAGAAAACATATTTAAGGGCTGCTATTAAAGGAAAAGCAGGGTTGTTAATTGCACAACTAAGGACCGGATTACATTACCACCTTCGATGTGAGACTAGTAGGTGGAGGGCACCCAAAGAAGTTGGGAAGATAGAACTTGCATATTCTGCAATGAGGGTGTGAGGGAGACAAAATAACATTTTGTCATAAAATATGCAGCTTACTAGGATATTAACATTTAGTATGAAAACAATTTAAAAATTAACAACATGCACCATCTATTTGACTACAATAAGATCTAGCAAATTCAAGCAAATTGCTAATTTCTAATCAA
Organism: Pinus taeda; assembly: GCA_000404065.3. Taxonomy (NCBI): domain Eukaryota; kingdom Viridiplantae; phylum Streptophyta; class Pinopsida; order Pinales; family Pinaceae; genus Pinus; species Pinus taeda. Next base: position 11,001 of record APFE030047441.1, on the reverse strand, counting down.
AATTCCTTCTAAATAATATTCATAATGGAAGATTCAGCATTCAAAAAAATATAAAAATAAGCTAGAACTATTATCCTCTTGGTCCTTTAGGTTGTTTAGCCTGGTAAAAGTCAATTGAAAAAAAAATATATATCAAACTCCCATGATAGTACTCTACGATTCCATCTAATCCCAAATTTTTTATTTAACTCAGCACGGAAAAGAGGTGCACCTTCTTTTTTGGGCGAAAAGTGACCCTTGGAAATGATTAGGGAGAGATGTCTATAGATGGTATACACACTCAGACACTGCGGCCAGAATGCGACGAAAGGGAGCTCAAATTTCCTGGCTACACGAAACGTCCAAGTAAGAAAGCAGCTACCGATGATACACGAGAACAGGGGCTTGCCAGTTTCTGTATCGATGTGGCTTTGTATCAGATTTTCCGCAGAGTCTCTCATTTCGTTCATTACACATCGGTCGAATTCCCAAGGATTGGCCCCAAGGTTAAAATCCAGCGGTAGACCGTCGGAAACCTTCGCGAAACGAATGTTTGAATTCGAGCCAACTGAAATCCCATCGTGATAAGTGCGGGCTTTCATCATCTTGGAATGATTGGATTCCGTGTTCATAAAGGTGACCAGAATGCCTTTGGAAGAAAGCATCTCAGAGAGTCGTATCAGCGGATTTATGTGGCTCTGAATTGGATATGGTATAACCAAAACATGGGGAGCCATAGTGAGCAACAGCTAACAATTAGTTCTTTGCTCGTGAAACTAGAACAAGGGATGCCGCATTCACCCTCTCCCCGGCTAAATATTAAGGAGGGTGCTTGAGAAAGGGTTGGGGGAAAAGTCTGTGTCAAAATCTTAAACATCATTTGGATGGAATGCTTAACCCAACGTTAACCGGAGGAATCTCGTACTGTAACGCAAGGTTCTCGACGTTAATGATGTCATGGCTTACGCAAATGGAGAGCAAACCACAATTTGGAATCTCGTCCTCTACTGCACTGTTCTTGTCGAGATGTCATAAGCAAATGAAGAGCAGAAGCACGATTTGGCACGGCTTTGTTTTACTCTGGAGAGCATCTCCATTATTAAATGCTCTCCATTATTAAATTTTAGTGTGTTTGTTTCTTTCTCATGATTGACTAGATGATGACTAGACAGCAAGGGCTAACCAGCCTGTCATAGGGCATTAAATGTCCTGGTACATGCATACTCCATAATAAAATAATACACAACTTTTATTTTTAATTTATGTAGCCACCAAGGCTGTGTGTTATTTTGTTATAGGGCATGCATGTATCAGGGCATTTAATGCCCTATGGCAGGTTAGCCCTTGCCATGACTAGACTGTGTTGAGGTGAGAGATATCTAAAATGTAATTCGCTTTACAAGTATCTTCTAGAGAGCATCTCCATTATTAAATTTTAGTGTGTTTGTTTCTTTCTCATGATTGACTAAAATGTAATTGGCTTCCCAAGTAATTTCGGTAGATATAAGGAAGTCAGGGTTCGTTACATAATATTTCATTTTCACAAAATTTTGCCAATTGAGTTGCCACTAAAAACTTAAACATATTTATTGTGATTAAAATTAGTTTTTCATTTTGTGTTGTATGAAATTTGGTTTAACTTTAAAATCTAACCTCTATTCATGGATTTATCTTTAATTTCTCTTTTTCATTTTAAAATTTTAATTTCAACATATAGAAATTTAATTTTATATAAAATTTAATGGGTTCTATGTAAATAAAAGAGTGGAAGAAATCAGAGGCATCCCAAGGTTAGTTATCAATTATAAGCCTTTGAACTCAGTACTAGCAGATAATACATATATGATCCCTCACAAAGGAGATCTGATAAGCAGAATAGCAGGAGCAAAAATATTCTCCAAGTTTGATCTGAAATCAGGATTTTGGCAAGTTGCTATACCAGAGAAGGATAAATTCAAAACAACGTTCAGTGTCCCAGCCGTGCATTTAAACCCTTCTTTGATTGGCTGATTGTGTATAAAGATGATATCCTTATTTTCTCAAAAATTTTGCAAGATCATTTTAAACATATACAAACCTTTGTAAATACAATAAAAAGGGATGGTCTTGTATTAAGCAAAAAGAAAGTCTAAGTCTTTCAGACTTCCATTAAATTTCTTCGCCATACTATATTCAATGGCTAAATCTCCTTGCAAAAACATGCTCTGGAATTTTCAAACAAATTTCCAGACATCATTACAGACAAGACGCTGCTACAAAGATTTCTTGGCTGTTTAAATTACGTAAGTAATTTCTATCAAGACTGCGTTAAGGACAGAAGCTTATTAAATCAAAGGCTGCGCAAAAATCCTACACCTTGGACTCCACTCCATACCAAAGCAGTTCAAAAAATTAAAGCCAAGGTTAGAGACCTTCCCATATTGTATATATATGATGATGTAGCTTATAAGATTGTAGAATCCGATGCCAGCAACATCGGATGGGGGCGTATATTAAAACAGAAAAAAGACAATGAAGAATAGGTTATCCAGTTCACTTCAGGAACATGGAACCACACTAAGGAAAGATATTCTACTATAGAAAAAGAGGTGAAAGCAGCATGGAATAGCATCGACAAATTCGAGATCCATCTAGTCAATAAACCATTTCTTCTCAAGACAGATGCATCTGCCCTTTAGAAGGTGCTTAGTAAAGATATCAAGAAGCCCGGAGAAGTCAAATTTTCCAGATGGCAAGCCCTTTTTGCAAATTTTGATTTTGAAGTAGAACATATAAAAGGAAAATACAAGTGTATACCTAATTTTCTCAGCCGAGAATACATACAAACCCAATCACAAGAACAAGAACATGTATTTGTTATTGTTACTGAATGGGACCCAGACAATCAACAAGAAGTTCTTAGAACTATCAGAGAAGACCAAAGTTGGGAAGAATACAAGAAAACTTGGAAGCCAACTTGGCAGCTAAGACAAACAAAAGTCTTAGATGCAGATCTACAGCCACATACAGATCTTTTACACCTAGTGCCTGAAAGAAGAATATTTCCCCAAGGAAATCACTGGATCCATGATATGGTGTATACTAGTAGTATAGCTGCAGCTCATTAAGCAGAAGAAACATTGCAAAATAATTTTCATGACATAGCAATGATCTGGTCTGAAGGAGGAAGACAAAGAAATATCTATCACAGATATTTTGTCATCAACGGATCCAGAAACACAGATTGGACAATCACCAGAAATTCTCCTATCTTATGGCCACAAAATAATCCTAATCTTATTTTGCCTGACACTGTTTTTAATTATGCAGGTTATAAAAAATTATGGTGGGATCTCTTGAATGTTAATGGAAAGGAAGAAATCCATTATACAAAATTAAAATTTGGACCAATTGGGTCCATGCAAAGAAATCAGTTTTCAGGATGGTTAGGTGACTGGTGGAGGGATTTTGGAGTAAATTGCACTGCTATAGATCCAATCTTTTATGAAAGTTATTTTCAGATGACATGTGACAAATGCTACCACATAAATGTCATTGACTGTTTTCACATTCCTTGTACCACAGTAAATGATCTGCTGAATTATCCGGATCACCATATACTACAACAATTTATGGCTAGGCATGGCGAATGGCTAGTTATGACTAAAATAAAGCATCAATATGTGCTGAATAAACCTATGATAGTTCGGCGGATCTATACAAATGCATGGGATGGCCTCATTTATCCCAGAAATAGGTTCTCGGGAATCACAGCTCTCGGTAAATCATCCGACAGTGCTAGTCCTTCTTCATAAAAAGGTTTCCGTGGGTTTATCCAAAAAACTCCACTATGTAATTATGTTGTACAGTCATGAGGACTAGTCACGACTAGTTTCCTCGTGGGCCTTAACAGGTTAAAAGGTATCCACTTTGTACATAATATAATTTCCGTAGGATTGATTGTAATCTTATAATAGGAAAAAGATTCGTTAGTTACGAGACTCGAAGCACTTCTCTGACTTTTGGTGGATATTGAACCACATCTCCATGATTGATAGAATCTTTTGTACTCAGCTTGTTGGCCCGATCGTCGGATGTTTGTCCCCTCTTCTTCCTATAAAACAAGATGAGTTAGGCTCATTCGGGGCATCGAGAGTCAGAGTTATTGTGTCTTTGGAAGTTTGGAGTTGAGAGCTTCTCCTGCTCTGCAACTGTGGACATTCAGTCTGATCTGCTTGCATCACAAGAAGAACTCAAGTCTTTAGGTGATTTGAGAAGCCTGCGCATCAGTGTGAGAGCACTGGTGAGAACCTAAAGTGGCCAGATGGTTAGTGTGTCTATCTATATGTGTGTTTTGAGTATACGTTCAAAGATAGAGTCTGTGTAATCGCCAGGTAGCCTCCAGTAAGCTATCTTAGTATTGAGTGGCAACAGTCTGGTAAATGCCAACACAGTCCATCTCTGGTATGAAAAGACTGTAAATCAAGTGTAATCGATATCTGGAAAATTCAATAAAAGAGTGTTATTTCATTTTCCGCTTCTGAGTACTGTGTGCTTTAATTTGTGCTGCTGTGTAGTAGTTGTCCCATAATCTTCAGTCGAAGTTCATTAGGGGTTCGCCAAAGGTTTGAAGGGACGCCAAACCGTTGGAAGGCAAGGAAGCCGTATGTAAGGTCGCAAAGCGTGGAGGATCCAAGTAGGTTCGCACTAAGTTCACCAGAGGTCGATCTATGAGGACAAACGAAGAGACATAACAAGGCCAAGTCAGTAGAAAGCGACAGCAGCATAGCGACACTATAACAGCACTGTAGCAAGCTTTGTAAAATCCCCTGCAAAAATTTTGGTATTGGAGCCAAGTACTGAATTCAAAGGCTTATAATTGATGGCTAGCCTTGGGATGCCTCTGATTTGTTCTGCTCTTTTATTTACATAGAACCCATAACAATTCCACGGGCTCTCTAATTCTCTGATCAATTTCTTACTCAACAGATTCTTGATTTCTTTTTTGCAGAGCTCACGATATTCCTTGTTCATCGGAATTGCCTTACTCTTACATGGCTTACCTGTATATTCTGTTTTATAGGGCAATTCAACACAATATTTCTTTCTGTGCCAAAAAGCATTTGGATCTTCTGCACAACACTCTTTCTCTATTTGTGCCTTTATTTCTGAAATCTTCTTTTGTATTATTGGTAAACTTAGCTATTGTGAGATATGAATGGTAGATTTCAGATCTTTTAGATCTGTTAGCTTTGATTCGGCTTTCTTTAGCTCTTCCATAGTCTGAACCATTGTCGAGATTCGTGGAGCTGAGACATATGGTAATTTAATTTTTCTTTGACCATTTGAGGAAGTAGGAAGAGTAATAAAATATCCACCCTTATTATTTTTTGTTCTAAATGAACCATGTGGTTCAACAACAACAAAAAATATGTTACCTAAAATACAATCAACAGGGATGTCAGCAACTGCAAATTTTAATTTTATGCAGTGATTATCAAAGTAGATAGATGCCTTGGGAATTTCATACTTCAATGTTTTACTTCCCAAGCCAATAACTTTTCTTTCTGCTATCATCCAATATTTAGCAAGGATCACTTTTGTATTTAAAATATTTACGTCTGCTCCAAAATCAATTAGAGCAGTCAATTTGAACATCTGTCCCTGTATGCAAATATTCACTTGTACATGATGTTGCTGGTATTCGATGGCGAGTATCCTCATTTCCTGAAAACCTGAAGCAGTATCTTTTCTCCCTTCATAAATCTATACATTTGGCTTGTAAAATTCTTCTGTATCATATTCTTCTATATGACCTGCTTCATCAATGGATTTTCCTTTTTCTAATCTCACAATCTGAGTCTTAAGAATAGAAATTTCAGATTTGATATTGTGGATTTCATGACTTACTTCTCCCAAGGTAAGCGCGCGAACTTTATCTTGTTGTTGATGCCTCTGGAATGATTTTTCATTTTTTTCATAAGAGGCGTCAATGAAGAGTGGCTTTTTTGAAGAACTTCTGCTGGAAGATTTCATTTGATCCATGAAAGCTTCCATAAAGCGATTCTTCATTTCTCCTTCCTCCATAGCTCTTACTTGGGACAAGATTTTTATCTCATCTTCTTCTGTCTGTACCATAAGAATCTTTTCTTTGTATTTTTGTGGTTGTTTATCTTCATTAGAAGATTCATTAGAAATTTCAGATTCATAAGAGAAAATACATTCACAATTTTCAGAGTTTGAACAATCACAAGCATTTGCTTAAAAATTTAATTCTTCAACTTCTTCTTCTGTAGTATATACAGAACTTTCTACAGGTGAGTCAAGCAACTGTTGCTTCTGAATCTGGGGTTGTTCTTTGATCACCACATTGGGGCAATGATCAGTTTTATGATTTCTAGACCCACATCTCATGCAAAGATACTGAGCCTATGTTTTTGGAGTTTTTAAAGGACGCTGAGATTTCTTGCCTCGATTTCTTTTTGATTCTTCACCTAATGGACAATTATTTGCAGTATGTCCATTTTTGCCACACAACCAACGTGTCAATTTATTCCATTTTTCTTGCTTGGCACTATGCAGGTGAATGTCAGATGGTTTGTAATAATGTGTGTTAGGGACATATTTTTAATATCCCTTCCTTTTATGCTGTTGAAAAGATCGACCTTTCGACTTAAAGCCTTTTCTGGTTAATAAATTATTTTCTTTCTTGGCTCGTTTCTTGATTTTCCTCCTTTTTACTAATGGATCATCGAGAGATAACCCATACTTGCTGCAGAATGATTTGTTGTCAAGGAATTTGGACAACTTTTCTAGATACTTATTAACTTTCGAGCTTGTGCAAAGACCAACCAGAGCTTTAGTAATAATTGAATATATTTTTCCCCATGTGTAAGACTCAAAAGGCATTTGAAAAAATTCTTGCATTATGAGATAGTCAACAAATTTGGAAGGAAGTGTTGCAAGATAAACTTGCTTCCATAACAAATTCTTTGAGTCTTTGAATTCATAGATTCTCTGCATCCAATCTTGATGGAATTCTTCATATTGGGATATTTTATTGCACTTGAGATTCATTAAAATAATCTCATGCTTATCGGCTATTTCAGCCTCAGAACCACACTAGTGCTCAACAATCATGGAGGTCAAGGCTCCAATCATGTTGTTCTATACTATCCCATCTGAATTATGAATTATATTTCCTTGCTCATCCTTGAGAAGCTGTTCTTCCATCTCTTTAATTAAAGTAGGAGAGGATTCTGTTTCCCACCATTTTGATAGTGTGCCTGTGAAACACTGGATAATTGTTTTGCAGGCTTCTACCTCAGTTTTTCCCCTTAGACACATAAGTTTATATTCGGTAAACATCATGTCTACCATTTGTCTTATCTGGCCGACACTGAGATTATCTATAGTCCATTCCCTATGCGAATCAGGGAAGAAAGTGTGGGTTTCAGGCATTTTGCCTTTTCCTCTGATATCAGGTGCTAAATATCTGTTGTACTGAATTTCCAAGGGCTCATATATAGGCATTACTTCTGGATCTTTCTCCTTGTCCTTAAACATACTTGCTATAGAAATATGTTCACTTGGAGTGTCAACTTTTTCTGGTTCTTGGGATGCAATTTCTTTGGGGAATAAAAAAGGAAACTTGTCGACTGGCTTGACAGGATCCTGAATACATACACTTTCTTTATGCAAAAAGAAGAAGGAACTGGTTTTTCTGTTTTGGGTATAGATAATTGATTCATCTTCTGTACCAGTTCATTTATTTGTCCAAATGTACAACCAATGTGTTCTACCATTTTGTCTCCAACATTCTCTAGCTTTATTAGAGATTCTCTAACATATCCTCTAATTATTGAAGTAGAATTTTGAACATTATTCAAGGAATTATTTACAGAATTCAAAGAAACTTGAACAATATCAAGTTGTTCTTTAACCTCTTTGGATTTGGCCATGTTCAATTCAAGACCTTTCTTAGCTGTGTTTGTCCAATTTCGCTGTTCAGAAGTTTTATGTATTCTGCCACCACTACCAAATGCACTGTCATCCTTTAATACTAATGGTATTGCTTTTGCAGAATTTTGTCCTTCTCCAAGCACTATGCCTTTGTATGGAGGAAAAGTTGTGGGTGTTTCAACTTTAAGGCCATCTAGTGCTATCCAAGAATGTTGAGATGAGATGGATGCATCAGTCATTAAAATCATTTGTTGCTTTCTCTTTTCTAACCAAACATAGAATGACTCAAACCAAATTCTTCTACTTTAGGATTTGTAAAAAGATCCCAATTCAACATGGCTTTCGTCCATTTTGTAGGGACTCTATTTTTCATACATCTATCCATTAAAGTGAAGAATTTGTGCATCTCCATGACTGCTGGCTTTTTGCAGTCATCTAGAACATAACCAAATCGACAATCTAGTATAAGGACATTAGCTTGCTCAAGATAACCAAGACCATATCTTGGTTTGGCTGGTCTCATTACTGAAAACATTTGGGTTAGCCTCGGATCTTCATTTTCCAAAATAGGAATCTCATGCATCATTGAAACATGCTCTGACTCATGAGGAAATGGAATTTCAGAGCACTTAGGATTTGGACATGGATTGACAAAAGTTGTAGGTGGGGCTTCACCAGTCCTAGGATGATGGTTCTCATGGATTACCAAATCTGCAAACTGGCTTAAAATAACTGGATACTGACACTCTAGACATTTAACTTCTAAGGAAGAAAGATTTAATATAATTTCACCCAGAGTGTCATGTCATCTGATGTAGTAGATCATGTCATCTGATGTATATACCTACTAAAAGTTTATATAATTTAAGCCCTCAAAAGGGACAAATTTATACAACGGTAAAATATGCCTTCCAATGCAACAATCATATCATTCCATCGCATTTACTATTTATTTTTTCATTGATTCAATGTTTAAGTATTTTATTTTTATGATTCCATCATATGACTCCTCGTATTTTATCGATTCAATTTTACGTATTGTAATTTTACAGTTCTATCACATTAACTATTTGTACAAATTTATATACTTTATTTTAATAATGCGTTTTTCTTTTTTTCTGCATGCTACAAAAATATTTGAGGGGGACGTAACTAAATTACATCAAGGTTTTTTTGCCGTTTAGTTAGATTATTAAATTTTGAAATTAGTAAATTAAATATTTTTTTAATGTATACAATTTTGTGCGACTTAGTTTGATTATTGAATTTTGAAATTAGTAAACTAATTTTTTTTTAATGTACATAACTTTTTTGTATATCATTTTGCGATGTATTCTTGCATATTATATGTTAGAACTTAAGATTCTTACTTCTACAACTCTGAATACAAATAACACTAGATTTTATCTTTTTTCTACATAGTTAAGTAAAATAATATTAACTAAATAGACAAACCATTTCACTACCTTCCAAATTCTAAAATAATGGTATATGCAACTAAGGTAAAAACAAGTTACATTTTAACTTTTTTTACCTTTGTTGTGCATAAATATAATAAAATTAATGAATATTTAATTTTAAAATTTAAATGATATATAAAATATTTTTAATT
>APFE030047439.1:29669-58544 GCA_000404065.3 Pinus taeda | reverse complement strand
GAGAAGGATTTCTCTTGTTTGTCTTGTTTGTCACTAGAGAGTCTTAGACTCCTAGGGAGGTTAGGTTTGTCCGCAAACATAACTCTTTCCGCATGACAGAGCCCTCATCGTATATGGTGTCTTGGATATTTATTCCATCTCAGGTTTTAGATAGATTGTGAAATCAATATCCTTAATAGGAGATAAGCCTAAAAACTCTTTGGGAAAAACATCTACGAATTCTAATAGAATAAGTTGTTGATCTAATGAGGGTCCCTTCTTTTTATGCACTGCTTCAACCACATACAGTTTACACCCATGTATGAGGAAATATTTTACTTTCATTGTTGAGATGAATCATAGAGACACATCCCTTTTAATACCATAGATCTCAATTGACCTTTCCTTATTATCTAAACACATCGCTTTATTTTTGAAGAAATCCAGAATGCTCAATGAGATTCTAGCCAACCCACTATGATGATTACATTGCATGTCTCAGGGCACTAACCTTAGTATTCAACTTAGTTGTACACACCCTTAGTTCTACCAAACATATCTAAACATTAGGTCTTAATACTTGTTTTACCACAAAATCCATCTCAACTTGTTCATGCTCATATACTACTAATCCACATTTTCCTATTGCATATGGTGAAATGAAACTATATGTTGTACAAAAATCAAACCAGATATTAACTTTTACATGATTTATCATACTTGAAATCTCCATCACAATGGGTTGGTGTTCAACTTGATGGTTATCAATCATTTCATAAATGTGATGGTTACTACTTGACATTCCCATTGATGGCTTTTTTTCTCTACATGGGGTACAAGGTTGTGACTCAAGGCAATAACAATGGTAATGAGGTCCTCCACATCCCCAATAAGTGAAATGAGGTAGATTCTAAATAGATTTTTGTGGAGCGTTCTAGAATGAGCTCCTCCCTCTAGAACCTTTGCTCTTGCTAACATATCCAGATGTTTGTCCTAGACTTGTACAGGTCCTTAAAGATGCCAGCGAAGCTACATTGACCACTAAAGTCCCTACTACTATTATTCTAGGTATCCTATTTCCATACAATGGTGGCCTATAACTTTATCCCTCTGGATAACATTCGAGGGGTTTTCACCATAAACCTTGGTTATTATGAAAATACAACCTGTGTTCCCCATTTTAAGTCCATGTGCTCTCTTATATAACATGTATTTTCCAATTCTTCAACAAACGAAGATATTTTTCACATTCATACCATTGCATTGATATTAGGATTCAATCCATACAAAAAATAATTTGCCTAGCATTGATCAATGTCCTTGTACTAGACATATTTGACCGATTCCATGACTCTTATCTAATATTCTTCTATTGTTTTATTTTCCCTAAATCAAAGGATGGAAGGATCCTACCTGTTGTTCTTTGTAGTATGTCAAAAAGTGTTTTTCTTTAATATTTCCTCAAACAATTCCTAGCAGATAGTGTCAAGAGTGAAGTGTAGCTATCTTTCCAAGTTACCCCGCTAATTCAAGGCATTGTCTATGAGTTTAAAGATTGTTATATTGGCCTTTGAATTGGAAATATACTCCCTCAAGGAAAAACACCTCTTCATTCCTTCAAGCCAAGGTCTTTCTTATTCACTAGCATGACCCCCAACAAATTTTGGGAGCTTATTTGTAACAACCCTGGTGAAAATTGCATGTAATAAAAGTTAATAAAGTAAAAAATAATAACCACAGTTAATGGGGCACTCATTCCAAGCTGAATGTTGGGCAAGGCATCTTAGTGTGGGTGTTCATTTGGTTTATTATGGCTAAGGAAATTGGCAAAGACAATGGCAAAGGCTTTGGAAAGGAAAAATGGCATTTTTGGCACACTTATTCATGAAAATAATGGAAATTAGGAGAAAAGAGATGTGAAAGGTCACAGGTTGCATGTGAGAAGGAAATGAAGGAAAATAACGGAAAATGAAGAAATAGAGGCCTCATTAATAAAAAAGGCTTATGAGGATCAGTTGGTACCCTTTATTCAATTTAGTTTTGGATCCCTCTCATTATTCTCTCTCTCTCTCTCACTCTTGGACACTTCGAGTTTTCTTGGAGCATTTTGGCATTGGATCAAGAAAGGAAAAGAAGGAAAGAGGAAGTAGAGATCAAGCAAGGAGGAGCATGATCAAGAAACTACAATAATATTCTTTGCAGGTATCGATTTACATGTGCGTTTTACTTGCTAGATTTGGCATGCATGGTATTTCACGTGGTTCTTTTGCTATTATGGGATGGGTTTTTCTAGGTGTAATAGTGTTTTCAGCCTAGCCTTTCCATTTTCGGATAGCCATGGCATGATGGGGTTCTCATGTTTTGGTTGAGTTGGATTGCTGGATGGATTCAAATCTTAGTAAAGTGGATCTCCGAATGATAAAAAACATGGCCTAGTGGTCCTTGAACTGGATTGTGGATCACGGTAAAGCCACTAGCCTAGTAACCCCTGAGCCAGACTATGGGTTGCGGTAAAGCCAGGATTGTGTTGCCTCGGTGGGCCTAGGAATCCTTGAAGGTGAATGACACGATATACTTGTTACACAGTATTTTGTCACACCTCCTGCACTTAACCATGACATACCCCAAAGTGCCCGAAACATGACCATCATGAAGTTCACTCATCCATATATGCAGCTTAGATCCTCCCTAAAACAATGATGGAAAAATGCCTTGAGCTTCCCCTGAAGGAAATGGCTCTAAAACCCTAATTTTGACATCATCGCCCTCCTAACACTGAAAACAATGATGGTCGCTAGTTGCACTATACTAGCCTCGTGATGCCATCACGCTTTTGGCTTGGATACCAGTGATGATCCCTAAAAGGAAATTTTCCCAAAGAGGACAAGAAGCTTCATGATCTAGAGGTTTCCAGAACGACGAGTTGAAGGTTGTTTGACGTGGATGAAGTTGAGTTCTCTCAACTTGGCCTTTTGGTCTTATCCCTATGAGATACCTCCTTGAGATGAGGGCCTTCTCCTATCTTTGGAGAGATCTTAACTCCCTTTCCCTACCTATATATTCATCCTCTCCCATTCCCAAATGGTTGGTCTTTGGCTATTTGCACCCTTATGCTAAGATTGTGCTTACATGCTACTCATTTGGCTTGGAGAAGGAGTGCTTAGAGAGCTTGAGCTTGGACTTGGACATTCACTCAAGGAGAGCTTATTGACATCAAGGCTTGGTTGTATGCTTCCTCCTTTATTCTATTAATATATACAATTGCTGGTTCATTTTCCATAAATGTGTATGTTAATGCATCATTTATTTTAATACTCCTTGATCTGTTAAGTAGGTTACTTTTGATTATGCTATTTGTACTTGAATGATTTATTGTCTCTTGATCTCTTGTGCAGGAATTTAAACACTGTGAGTAGTAGGATCGTGGTGCAAGCGATTCAAGGTATTCAACAAAGGAGGATATTATAGCATCAGGACAAGGTAGGCCATCTTCCTCTTCTTCTATTTCTTTTGTAACTTAGGAAGGTGTCTAGTAGATTGTCATGTAGGTTGTTAGTCCCACTCATTAGGCTAGAGGGATTGCCTCTGTCCACAAAGATGATTTCCTAGAAAACAAAATGGCGACTCCACTAGGTATGCTATAACCCTTTCCATTCAATCCTTCACCCTGATTCTATGATGATTTTGACCAACCATAAATTTTTGACTTGTCTGCTTCTCTGTAGCTATTTGCACTTACTAAATATTGCTTGAGGAAGCTCAGTCTGTTATTATGTTGAAGACATTTTATTTTCCCCCATTTTTCTTGTCCATTGTGGGTTTAGCCTTAACATGTCATGATGTCATCGCCGATGTTTTAATTACAGTCACGCTGATTACCCTTGCATCACTATTTTGCCTATAATAGGCATGATGATCACAGAGGATAAGAAAATTAGGGTTTTTCTTCTTGTTCTCAGTATTTTTTCCCTCTGTTAGTGATTTTCTGGTTTTCCTACAATGTATTTGTCTTGGTTGTTATGCTTGTATGACTGCAATTGTCTCTTGACTTTGTTAATGTGCGTTTGAAGCTTCATTGCTTTCTGGGGTTTCTAGGGCTTCTAGGTCACCCACCACTCATCGTTTGGTCTGCTTTTCTGAGATTGATTGCTCCCATTCAAGAGTCTTACTGCGATCAGGGCACCTTTTCCAAGTTGCTTTTGGTTCATTGATGTGAATTTTTTTTCATTAGTGTCAAGTTGTGTTGATGCTTTTAAGATTGCTTTAGTTCTATTATCAAGCATAGATTACAAATTGTTTGCTTTGGTTGAACTGAGAGAAAGTACTTGTCTTCATTCTTATGTTTCAAAAAGAAAAAGTGAAAGATCTTGTCATTTAAGTATTTTTGAGATATTTATTGCATTCGAAATCATGAAATGAAAGATATTTTCATTTTCATTGAGTTGAGTTGATTGCATTTTCCTTTTCTCAAGATATTTTCATTTTCATTGAGTTGATTTCATTTTCCTTTGCTCATTGCACTAGTTTGCATTATTTGAATCAAAGTGAAATAAAAATGATTATTGCATCTTAGTGAAAGGAAAGTGATTTTTGTTTCTTATAGGATCTCATCTTGGCATCACATTTAGTGAAATGAAAGATTAGATTTCGTTTTCACATTTTTCATTGTGAAAGTTAGTGGAAGGAATTTTGCATGATGCATTTTGTTTGATGCATTATTGATTGAAATTTCTTCCCTTGATTAGTCTACCTTTCATTGGAACGAAAAGTTTTATTTTACTCATATAGCTGCATCTTAGGGATTCATGTGACATTGTTTTAAGCCCAAAACTGAAACATAATTGAAGATAAACATTAAAATTTACCTCAATTAACCTAAGGAGCATTTGTAACTTAACACAAATATCTAGAGGTCTAGGCTAGAGATGTGTTCCAGTGTCTTTAAAACATAGCAGCTATCGCTAACTACCTGTAGTGTATCCAGGGGGTGAAATCCTGTCCCAGTATGGAAGTATGTAATTTCGGGTATATCGGAAGCACTTCAGTATGATAAGTATATAGGGACGCTCTCATTGAATGGTTTTGCATTAGACAACACTAACACATACTTGTGCTCCCCGTACCGTCGCGTATATATTGGGATACCCCATTAGGTTGCTATCCTTTAGCCATAGGTAACTGAGTCAACCGCCTTGTAAATGTGATACACCGAACACAACATTCAAGGAGATTGGATCCCATACATTAAGTCCTTGGTTTCGGTTGGGGTGTATATTGTGGTTCACGAATACTTGGTAAACCCTCTTGCCTAGTTTACCCCTCTTTATTTTATTTTGTTAATTTCTAAAATTAATTAATTGACCTCTGAACAACATCCTTCCTGTGGAAATACTCCTTAGTAGATCTTAGCTTGATACTGATGGCAACATATCCTGAGTCTACCAGTCAAGGAAACCAATCTGATGGGAATCCTAGTCCTTTTCCTTATTTTGGAAATATTGGTGCTCCCTATATGGCAATGTTGTCCCTTTCTGGATTGAGCATTGGTATGCCAGTTTGGTTATTTTCGACCTCGGTGATTCCGAATGTCCAAATTGATTTTCAACCAAGTTCTCCTCCACTTGAACAACATTAACATCATGTTGATCCTAAAGTTGACCCCTTGTCTTCTTCACCTATTTCTTTACCCAATTCTTCCTCTTTGCCTGGTGAAAGTCTAGATTCTAGTAACCAGGAAGCTAAGAAGAAGAAGAAGAGGATGATGAAGAAGAAGAAAAATAAGCAAGGGGGCAACCAAGTAGCCATTTCTACGGATGCAACTGATGTGGAAAAATATTCCAACCAGCCCTAGAAAGTCAAATTCCCTTGCATGTTATGTAAGGGTGATCACCTTCTTCAGAATTGTCCTGGTATTCCCAAGATCTTAGAAGTGTGGTTCACATATTCACATTGACCTTTGTTATTAGCCTTTGGTGACCATGCTGGTGCAAACCCTCAACTAGTAATAATAAGGTCCATGGGAAAAAGGGAAAAGTCAAATTTCCCTTTAAATTGGGTGAAGATAATCATCCCATTCACCTTTGTACTCTTATGGATGAAGCTTCCAAAGAGTTGGAAAAACTTACAGCTTCTCAACCTCGTCTTCCACTTGGGTATCGAAAGCTTTCCCTTGATCCTTCACTAATTGATTCCATGATTGATCAAAATTCATCTTTGGTTAACCCCACTCTCTCTGAAAGTGAGTCTCGTGAGTCCATTCTCGACCAACCATTGGTTGAGAAAATGGTAAACCTAACTCCACCTTCAATTAACTAGGCCTTTCCAGTAGAGAGTGAACCTCGTACTGCTCAGGTTCTTCCGGTTTCTTCAGTTCCGAATGAACTGGAGGGAAATCCTCCCATTCCTGAGGTGCATAAGAGCAGTTCTCCTGTTCCCATAGAGAAAGAAGGCAACTCTCCTGTTCCTAAGACACTCCCTCCAAGTAGTTTAGTCACTTCTTTTGATTGGAGTTGATTGGCAGGATATCGCCTTCCGTCTTATGTGCCTTTCCAGATTATAGTACAGGCTTACCATATGGCCGTACTGAGCATAGTCATAGACGAGGGCGCATTTTTTAGCATTCTGTCCTCAACTACTTGGCAAGCTTTAGGTTCTCCTTAGCTTGTCCCCATCACCCATAATCTGTTAGATTTTAACAGAGGAACCAGTCAACCCTTAGGGATCTGTTTCCGGGAAAATTAGTATCTTTTCTATCGACTATCCCTCTAGGTTTGGCAGCTACCCTAGAAACAACAATTCAAAGTAATTCAAAGATTTATTTTATGCACAATAGATAAGAGAAAGATGAGAGGACCAACTTGGAACTTTCACTTAATCCTTTGCTTGATCTTTCTCCCCCTTGACAGAGCTTGCAACTCCTCTTCGTACTTATCCTGCTTGAAGAGTACCTGTAGAAACACAGTAACAAAGAACCATCAAAGCATATTGATCTATTGTATCATAAGCATTACAGAATCAGATGTATAATGAACATACAATGGCATTCACAAATAATAACATTCACAAGTGCACAATTATATGGAAGAAAACTTGAATAACTTTATTAAATAGAAGGGAGAATTACAACCCAGTTTTCTGATCCAACATCATCCTCCCAGTATCAATCCCTCTTCACCTCATGAAATAGCAAGATCACACCAACAACACAATGCTCTTATCTCAAATACAAACTATCAGTACTTCCTTGAAATTCACAATATTCCGGCCTCTGGATCTCTTAGATGAGGGATCCATTTATAGATGTGGGCAAGGGTGTGAGTCATCTCTGGGGTTTTGATTAGTGTCATTCAACTTGTTACAATTGGTTCCACTTGGAGATTTCTTGGATCTCTTACTCATCCCTAGGCGAATTCAGAGAGGCAGGTGTCATAAGAGAAGTTTCTAGAAGATTCCATGAGTATCCACTTAGAAAACTGTCTCGGACATTTGTCCATCCTCGCCCATCGCACCCTACAGAAGGCATATTCAGTATGCATCACACCTGAGCAATGTACCACTCAGTATGCATCGCACTTGGCTAGTGTAGCAGTCAGTATGGTTCAGTTTGGGCCATTTCTTGATGGTTTTTCAGGTGAAACTTTTGAGGAATGATGTAATCAGATGACCATGATCTTTTAGGGTTTGGAACAAACTCTTTTAGGGGTTGAAAAGACATAGTTTATTGACATATAAGATTGGGGTTGAAGTGCCCAAATATGTCTAAAACAGTTGCCCCCTAAAGCATGAAGTCGTAAATCTTGATGTCAGGTGAAATGCCTTATCATGAGGATTTGAGGTTTCGAACTGGAAGGTGACCTATATAAGATACAATACGATACATCATCATAATATAATTTTCATGATCTATATGAGGTGGGCATATCATGCTCAACTTTATAAATTCATTTCATGTACATAGAACAGATATTAGTCTGCATATGCAGACTAGTGATTCTTCAGTTGTAGAGTCATCATTCTTGGTCTGGATGACCATCTGTGCAGCTTCTGTGTACATTTGATGTCATTATATCCCTGAATATATCGTAGCTTGGATGGATGAAACTAGATCCGGGGTCTTCAAAACTCGTTCAATCTTCGCCCAATGTACAAGTCGATCCATGTGAAAAGATGTTCTGAAGTCAAACATGGAACAACATCGCCTAATTACCAGTGAATAATGTGAGCTATTAACAGACGCGAGAGGAATCACCGATAATTATAATGACCCTCAAGGTACTACAGTACAATTCATGTGGTGTGAATATATGATCCAATGTTGAACACCACAAAAAATCTTTCGGTCGAAGGCCATTGATGTCAACCTGTCACCGAAGGTGAGAAACTTGCCATTGAGGCGTGCAAGCTTGAAAGTACTGAAAGGGTTGTTTCTAAGTCAACTTCTTGGATAATGTGCTGATGTCGACAAGAAGTGATCCATCGTAGGAGGGCCTTAATGTATCCCACATCTACGACACGAAACAAAGCAAATTATTTCTAGAGGTGAAAACAATTTGACGACACAAGGTTCAGGAATGGCGGTCATGAAAAATGAAGGTTAAAGGTATTGTAGTGGATGAAGCATTAACTGGGTTTGTGGTTTCTCAACTGAATGAATTCTCTTGAACATGTCGGCGACACTGAGATGGATTGGTAGCGTTAACCCCAAAAGATGGATGGTGTGAAAGACCAATGGTGAGATGACCGGTAAACGGAATAACCCAACCCGACTCAATCGTGGTGATGGAGTGAAAGTGTCATGTTCAAGGGCGACCTGCTACCATAAATTTCCTCAAGTTTTCTTCCCTTTTCCCCAGTCACTACTGCGTAGTACCTCTTTATTTTTGGCAAGCTTGAGGAGGATAACATATGCTTGTTCTATAATTTTCCCTTCGAGCAAACCTGTCGCTATGTTTTAATGAGTCTAGCGACAATGAAACTCGCTCTTGTATAGAATGGACAAGTTTATCACTATTGTTTTAACGAGTTTAACGACAAGAATAACTCGGTCCTTTTCATGTTTAGAGAGTTTTAAAAGGGACGAAAAGGAAACTCCAACAGTTCTTTTTCGTAGCATAATCCCTTAAGTCTGAAAAAGGATAAAATATTACAAAAGGGATGACATTTCCGATCACTTTAACGAGCCAAAAAAGACAAACACTCGAACTTTTTTGTGAGATAATCCCTCGGTTCTGAAAAATATTAAAATGTACAAGAGGGATGGCACTTCCAATCACTTTAATGAGTTGGAAAGGCCAATTTATCGACAATCTTTTCATATTTAACGAGTCTGAAAAGGGTTTAAAGGAGACTCGTTTTGAGGAATGAGTGGTGTCCGGGGTAGCAACTGGTTCCGGGTAATCTTAGAACTTCTCGAAACATGGTGAATTCTATGAAGAGGTTGGCTAACAAGACCACTCATTGCAACTGTTCCTCAAAAAGGGTAAACAACCAAGTGGAAGCGTATGATCAGCCGAAAGAATGGAGGTGATGGGAGGTACATAACCTAGGCTCAAGGCAGATAGCATGGCAATCACAAAGGTTAATTACTCCAGATGGGTTCATTTTTTAACGAGATTGAACCATGGGGGAACTATGCTCGGTGTCAATTTCATTTTTACATAAGATTGAAATGACAAAATTATGCTTGAATTAGTGGTCGAAGATGTTCTATTCAATGTTTAGCACATCAGATTCTTTTATCAGTCGTTCAACTTGCTCAATCACTCCATCAAATTTATTAGAAATACGTATATATGTATGAAAAATGAATTAAAACTAACATTTTACTTGAAGTACTTGAATAGTAAACATAAAAAGTAGTTTTACCTTTCACTTTCATCATTTCATTTCAAATTTGTGATTTTGGAGCTCTGGAGTGGTTTCCCCCCTCAAATTTCACCAGATGATTTCGGGAGATCCGTTGGACTATTCTCTGCGTCGTCAGGACCACATAGGAACTAACCCTGAGCTCTTCATTTTCAATCCATCTTTTCTTGATTCTGAGCAAGTTTTTCCTCATTTCTGGGCCCTTGGGGTTCGAAGATCTTGTTCCCCAATAATCGCACCTAGCCAGTATCGAAAGGTGCGATTCAAACTGAGCTACCAACTGGCCAATCAATATGCATCCCACCTTGCTCAAGGGCAGGGTGCGATGGGCACAGAAGGGCATCTTTACACAGTGATTTTTCATCAAATTTTTCCCTGTTTTTGCTCAAATTTGGATCCCAACTTATCTTTTGTTTACATTTCAGATTTTTGTTGGATCAAGGTGGTTGTCACATGGCATGAACACGAACATGAAGAAGAGGACATGATTGATTTACATGACAAGGGCACAGTTATTGCATTAAGAAACTGTGGTTTTCTGAAGTTATTCCGCATATCCAGCATGAGGCAACAGATCAGTTTGTTGCAGTATTTTCTCGATGCTTGGGATTTGATTAACCAGGTATTCTAGATCAGAGGTAAATCTATTCCATTAACAGTCGAGGACATCTACTTTCTGACGGGATTGTCGAGGCGTGGTGCCCCTCTTTCACTTTCAGGATTCGCTCATGGGGTTGAATTCGTGAAAGATTACATTCTTCAGTTCTATAGGGATGGATCTCAGCCCAGTAGAGATGGTAAGATCAATATCCGGGATGTCACTGATCGGCCCTTGAGGACCATTTTATTTACCTTTGCTAGATTGGCTGGTAGCATAGCCCTTCATTTGGTGAACAGATCTTACATGCAATATGCCCTAGAATGCCTGGAACCGAAGGTGTTCAACTGGTGTGAGGTGATACTTCATGTAATATAAGAACAACTCTCTAAAGTAAAGAATGGATGGACCAAGAATTTTGGCTACGGATCCATATTGACTGCTTTTGCTTTGGAGAGGATTCCACTGATGCAGCCTTAGAACATTTCATTGGGATTTCCAGCACCGAGGGAACCATGGATGCAGAGGTGGGTTGATCTTATGGCCAGACACGCCGACCAGTCATCGATTTCCTTCTTTGATGCCTTTTCCGAGTGGTTCCATCTCCAGGAGATGGTATTTGTAGAGTATCCATACGTCGGGATGGATTTTTGAGGTGACCCTGATTTGGTCTTACCACCTGGCAAGCAGTGGAGTGCCATAGGTAAAATGATTCGACCACCTCTTTGTTTATAAGTTTTATAATGTTTTTTGTGTTTTTTAATGTTACCAAGGCTAATCAAACTTATATGTGTGTCCAGATATTGGACCAGTGCGACTAGTGGCACGCCCATGGGCGGTAGATGATTCCCTAGCATGAGAGGCTGTAGGGAGGGTAGTCCTTCGGGATCTGGATATATCGGAGACCCTAGCAATACTGTAGGATCAGATCGAGGGCCTCACTCTTGGTATTCAAGATGTCAGTACCAATGAGTTACCTTTGAGGTTATAGCGCCATACTACTGGTGTGCCGAGTCGATGGACTAAGCTCCTGTGCATGATTGCATAGGCGGTGACATGTTATCACCAGCATCATTAGTCTAGGATGCTTTTCTACATTCATTTTGAGTTTCTTGGTCAGATGACCAATTTTGTCTTGGACACAAAACATTTTGTAAAAACTATAAACAGCTATATGGTTTTGATTTTCGGAGTTTTATTTTGGTTAATTTATGCAATCTTGATGCAAACGTTGATGTAAATGCTTTCTTTACAAATGCTGCAAATGTATATCTAACGCATAGTTTTCTAATGAATCAGTTAATGTGTTCAAATTTCTGGAAATGTGTTGATATTGAATGGAATCAAAATGTCTTTCCGAAATCCTGACTCTTAGGAACATGCGATAAATAGCTGGGTTCCGAATGGAATAAACACTAGTAAGTTGTAGAATGACGAGTTGTGAATCTAGCTTTACAACGAGTCGGCATATGCCATGTGAAATGGTATTAGAGAGAAGTTCATCAACGCACTATATTCAGTGATGTTGTTCATTGATCGACCAATACATATCCCCTTGAAACTTACTAACTCGCTGCTTGGAGCAAAAATGGCCCAGGCCACAGAAGATAGTTTCTGCGTACTACGACTAGCTCCGTCGGCATACCCAACAAATGGTTCCAACAAGTTTGACATCTACAACAAATGGGAAGTGTATTATCTAACCAAAATGAGAAATCTAAAAGAAAACACACTAAAAATGCAATGAAAGCATCTATACAATGAGTTTACTACACTTAATCAAGCATAGTAACGTTTAAGATACAACCCATTTCGGGGCTGCGACAGTGGAATCCCATCATAATCGACCAGCTCATAGGCTCCTTTTGTCAATACTCGTTTAACAATGTAGGGGCCCATCCATAATGGTTCAAATCTATCTGCTCCTAATTTGTCAGAGTCCTGATCGTAAAGCAAGACCAGGTCACCTTCTGAGAAGACACGAGGCTTGACATTTTTGTCATATTGCACCTTGATACGTTTCTTATGTGCTTCGTTAGCCAGGGAAACATCACGATGGATTTCATCCAAGTGGATTAGTTCCAAGAAACGAGCCTCTTCTTCTGAAGTTTCGCGAAGTAGATCAATTGCAAGCTTGAGGGACGAGATTTCGCACTTAATTGGTAAGACAGCTTCCAGACCATACACCAATTGAAAGGGCGTGAATCCGGTCACATTTCTCACCGAAGAACTATATGCCCATAGAGCCATCATTCCCAGTGGAGGCATGTTGAGGATTTCCTGAACCTTAAAAGGGTCGAGTCGAATTCCGTCCTTAGAAACTATAAAACCAAGTAATCGACCAGAACCAACACAAAAACACACTTTTGCAGATTGAGTCATATCTTGTAGTGTCAGAAACGTAGAAATATGGCTCTCAAATGATGCGAATGATCAGTCTGCCTTCGTGAATGAGCTGGTAGATCGTCGAGATACGGTTGAATGATGTGTTTGATGTCATGGAAGGCGTAATTGATTGCCCTCTGAAAAGTTGCCCCTACGTTCTTCAAACCAAAAGGTAATTTACGATATGAAAATGTGCCCCACAAACATATAAATGTAGTCTTTGACTGGTCCTGCGGGTGGATATTGATTTGATTGTATCCAGAAAATCAGTCCATGAAAGAAAAGATTTCGTATCCAGCACATTCATCAATTATCTGGTCGATGGAGGGTGTAGGATAGTTGTCCTTTGGACATGCTTGATTTAGATCCCTATAATTGACACACACTCTATTTGTTCCTTGTTTTTTCATTACAGGAACAATATTCGATACCCAATCAGTGAGAGGAACAGGGTAAATGAAACCAGCATGCAAAATTTTTTCAACTTCTGCCTTAATGGCAGTGGTTTTCTTCAGATGGACAAGTCGAAGTCGTTGTCGTACTGGTTTGACATTTGGATACATCTTGATTTAATGTTCAATGATTCTCAAGTCAATGCCTGGCATTTCTTCATATGACCATGCAAAGACATCTCTGAATTTGTGAAAGAGAGCGTAGTAAATTTCTAGTTCTAATGGAGAACAAGATTTGCCAACATGAATATTCTCTACAACATTAGGTTTGGTCGAGATATTAATGGTGATAGTCTCTTCAATATTGGACAAAGTTTGCTTGAAATCCACTATATTTACAGTATTTAACAAAAATAAAAAACTGAAGGATGATTAAGGTCGCTTGAATAATCTTCATTGTTGTCTTGAAGGTGGGAATGATTGTGGTAATCTTCCTACGACGTCTCTCCTATCATCATTCGCTGGATGATTCCTTCGTCTGTAGAATGTATATGAGACCAAGGATCAGAAGAGGTACCATACTCTAGAGACCTATCTATCCAAACAGTCGTTGAGTGCTGATTAGGGTTTGCCGCCTAGGCCTAGAAGATTGATTGCTACAAAGATTCTATGGGGCTTGGTGGCAATACCTCATGGTGATCCACACTATTAGAATGGTTAGAGTTCTTCTTAAACTTAGATGATGTAGAAGACATCATATGATAGGTTTCCACTGTGGCCACTTCCGTAAGACTAGATGGAGGTGGGAGGGCAAAAGTACCCATTAAGGATGGGTCTTTCAGGAGACCTACTCCAATATTTTGAAGCGATTGAGAACTTCCATGGATCAATGGAATGCTTCTAGTAGCTTGTGAAATGTTTTTAAAAAATGTTTGCTGGTCAATGATTGTGATTCCTCCTTGGAAGGGAAATTAAATCTTTCTAAAATATGTAGACACAATGGCAGCCATAACATAGATCCAGGGCTTTCCCAGTAAGATATTGTAATCAAGGTTTCCATCAATAACTTTGACTTCAATTTCTACTGTTTTTCCCCCCAGTTCAACTTGCAAGTTACTTAAAATCACATACGGCGTGTATGTTCTTCTGTCGAATTCTTTTAATGTCATTGATGATCGTGACAAGGGTGTTGAACCTAGAGTTTTCCAGCAACTCATTGACATAATACAAGTAGATTCCCCCTCATTAATGATTGTTCGGTGAACAGTTTTATTGAGGGATTTTACCTGTATAAGGAAAGCGAGTTGGGTCGGTAACTGAGGTGTATATCCTTTATGATTAAAGGCCACAAGATTGGAATCTGTTGGATCAATCCCACCTATTGCTGATAACAAAGCCTGCTTTTGGGAGGGGCAATTCTGCAGTACTTCAAGTGTCAACATAACGAATGGAAATTGAGCCAGATCCTCCACTATATTATAATTCTGTGCAGCTTGAGCACGAGGATTAAATGTCGATTTATGTACTACTCCCTTTGGTGGTTTTATAGTTAATTCAGGAATAATGGGTGGAGCAACTTTTGGCGAAGTCATTGTAGCCTGGCTATTTGATAACGATGGATTCCCATAATATTTATTCCTTGTCGATATCAGAGCATCATTTTGCTGCTTTGAGATGGATAGCATAAGCACATGGGATGTGGAAGCATGATCAATAGCAACCAGATTAGTTTCTAGGTTCGGAAACGGATCAGTCAACACCGCTGAGGTATTTGAAGTCTTTAAAAATTTCTTAACCACAGCTCGATGTGGACAATCTCTCTTATAATGCTCCTCATTACATATCAAACATGGAAAATGAGGAGGAGGTTTTTTTTGCCCACTAGGGTTCTTAGAAGCTTTTTCAGGAGTTGGATTCTCTTATTTCTTCTTATTATTTTTCACTTTCTTCTTGCCCCCTTGTTGCTTTGGATTCTTGCCTTTGTCAGATGACACGACATTAATCTTTGAGGCAAGAGGTTTGTCATTTGCATTCTGACTAGAAAATGCAAGAGCTTTACCAGATGAAGCCTTTGCAGTTTGCGTGCTTGAGGCACTGATCATGCCATCACCGACATGAGAATCCCTATTCGATTTAGGAGGAGGTGGAACAGAAAATTTTGGTCTTGAGGCATCATGAATTTTGTTGTAGAGTGTGTTGGACTGAGTATAGATCAAGTCTAAATATTGAGCACGAGCAATGACTTTCTCTTTAGTGAAAACTCCTCCTTTCGCCACGTCCTCAATGATAGATGGCAATAAGGACTTAATAAACCACTCAGCTAAAAGATGACTAGGAACATACGTCTTTACCATTTGACGACGACGTCACCACTCATGGATATGATCAGATATGTGAGTGGCCATGGTCTATTTAAAGTTGGTAAGGAGTTCCGTTCCCGTTTGGTACCTAACGGGTAATTGAAAGTGGGTTAGAAAAGTAGTGGCTAGGGTGCTGAAATTGTCAAACGAAGCTCTAGGCAATTCAATATACCATTTCGCTATCAGACCAGTTAGCGTTCTCTGAAAAAGGTGAAGTCTAATCGAATCATCATTCAGGGTGTTAGATGAGCACCACAAATGAAAAGTCATTACGTGATTCGATGGATCTTCTCCTGGATTTCCATTGAATTTAGGAATATCGGAGGGAAGTTTATGAGGAATCACTGGCCACTGCAATTGGATCATTCATCAGCCAGTTCAAATCTGGTAATTGTAGAGTTGCTACAAAAGGAAACTGCTGATTCAGGTTAGGTGAATCATACCCAGGATAAAATGGAATCACTTGAGCAGCAGGTCTTTGCATACCAACATAATGTATCTAATGCTAGTAACTTTGATAAGGTTGTTGGACATAACCAGTATAGTGTGGTTGTGTTATAGACATATTTGGGCACTGCAACCCCAATCACATATGTCCATAAACCAAGGGATTCTAAGTCCCTAAAAGTGTTGTTTCATACCCTAAAGGAGCAAGGTCAGCTAATTACATCATCTCCCAGAAGTTCTCCCCGAAAAACTACTCAGAACTGGTCAAAACTGGACCATACAAACTGCTCAGTGCTAAGGGTGCGATGCATCTCACTTGCCACATGCAAAAAGTGTGATGCATACTGAAAAACCCTTCTGTGGGGTGAGATGAGAGAGAGCAGACAAATGGCAGAAGCAGTTGGCTAGGTGGAAACCCATAGAATCTTCTAGAAACTACCCATTTGACACTTGCCTCTCTGAATTCACCCAGGGATGAGTAAGAGATCATGAATCTCCAAGTGGAACCAAGAACTATCAGAGAGAGGACACTAATCAAAATCCCAAAAGCTGAACTCACCCCACCTGCAAACATCTATATATGGATCCCTCATCCCAGAGATCCAGAGGCTGGAATCTTGTATTTTGTAAGGAAGTGCTGTTGGTTTCTTTGTGGAACACCATAGTGTTGGGTGATCTAGCTTTTCATGAGGTGAAGAAGGGCTTTCATGCTGGGAGGATGGCATTGGGTCAGATCAATGGGTTGTAATCCTCTCTTCTACTCTTTCTATCAAATAAGCTAATTTGAGTTTTCCTCCATATTCTTGTATGTCTGAGTTGATATATGCATTTGTGTGGTCAATATATATCTGATCCTATATTGTTTATGATTGTAGATCTCTATTCTTTGATGGTATTATGCTACTTTGACTCTACAAGTGTTCTTTGAAGCAGGACAAGTGAGGAAGGAGTGACAAAGATCTGTCAAAGGGGAGAGGAAACAAGCAAGGAACCAAGCAAAAGATAGAGGTTGGTACTCTCTGCTTCTCTCTCATCTACTTCTCATAAAGGAAAACGCAAGTAACTTTAGTTTGTTTGTTTCTAAGATAGTTACCCGTCTTAGTGGGACTAGAAACTCTGAATGGACACTAGTTTTCCCGATAACAAAATGGCGACTCCACTGGGCAGCGAATAGTTTATTTGCTTGTTTCTAGTTTGTTTATTTAATAAACTACAGATGGAGCCTGAAGTTATGCCAGCTAGCCTTCAAACTGCTTTTGCTATGCAACTGCAAAGTAGATAAATGCTGCTTCAGTCAATCTCCAGGTTAGTTTATGAATTCAACATCTGACTTGCAAACATCCTAATTGCCCTGGTGGTGGCTCAAGTAACCTCATTAGATCAGCCCCTACACTTTGTATTTACTGACTATCATTAGCTCAGCTTAAATCTCTGAACTAAGCTACAAACTGTGACCAAAAACCAAGTTAAAGTCTTGTCCTTGGACCATCGCACTATCTCCTTTTGACAGTCTGGATGCATTGCACCTCCTGTGTGCAGTAGGTGAGATGCATCCATGTTTCCCCGCATTACAGGTGTGATGATCAGATAAGACTGTTTCTGCCTCCAAATTTTGGTTTTTCTTCACTCTCTTTAGCTTTATTCAGGAGTTTTGCTATCTGTGATCAGTATACCACTCTTGAAACTCCCTTCCTGTGCATTATTCAAACTCCATTGTATAAAGAATTGTGAATGTTTTTATGTATTTTTCACCATTTACAGTTCTTCTTTACAAAAAAGTATCTTAATCGAACTATCGTCTTTTGATTTGGAAGTGTCGCAAGTGTCGTTTTCAGTCAAAGAAAAGAATCCTCCTCTTTTTGATAGTCGATTACACTATTACTCTTGTATTTGATTTGAATTAATAGTATTTCAAGTGTCGAAAGTAGTTTTCAATTCAAAATCGCAAAGTGTTGTCCTTGTCTTCCTTTCATTTTTTGAAAAGGAAATTGTTAGTACTGTCACTTTGAAAGAAAAGATAATTAAGATTTGTACTTAACATTCTTTTTGTCATTCACACATTAAGAAAGCGGAAAAAAAATACATGCATGTGCATTTCCATTTAGACTCCTTGTTGATTTTGATTTAGGACAGTGCATCTAGTGTGTGCTCTCTTCTCTATGTTGAAAGAATTTCGCTTCTCTTTCCTTAGTAGCTAGGATTTTCATTGCAAAAAGGGAAATAAACGATTGTTTATCATCTTAGATTGCATATTTAGGAATTGTATATCTAAATCACGTGGTGAACCTTAAAGGCAAACTTCTTAAGAAAGATCAACTGTAAAATAAATTCAATGAACATAAAAACGCTTTGGAACATAACGCACAACATTTAGAAGTCTAGGCTAGAGACATATTATGGTGTCGTAAACCCTGGTAACTATCGCTTTCATCGTAGGTTGGGGGATTCCTTCTCTTTGAGATGACAAGTGCCAGTACGGACTTGTGCTCCCATGTATCGTCGAGTATATATTAGGAGACCACAATAGGCTATATCCTTTATCCTTAGGAAGCCGTGTCTACTGCCCTATCGATCACAATGCACTAAACACAACATTTGGGAAGATTGACTGCCGTACTGTAAAAAGTATTCTGCAGTTTTGTGATTGGTTTGGTAATCCCTCTATCTAGATTTCCAGGGTAGTTACTTTCGTTCCTTTTCAGACTCCTTAAAAGAAAAGTTCCATATGAGCACTTGTCACTTCAAGCTCATTAAAAATCGAAGGCGACTAGAGTCATGTTTAGCTTTTTCTCGACTCTTAAAAATTGAAAAAGCAATTTGTGTCAAAGCGTCATAAAATTTATTTTAATTGGAATAACATCCCTGTTCCCTTGTTGATCTTAGGTTGAGAAAATGGAGTCCACCAACCAAGGATTCCCCTTGGGGGAAATCCTAGTCCTTTCTCCTCTTGGGGAGATGTTGGTGCACCTCATATGGCCACATTGTCCCTTCCAGGATTGAAAATTGGCCTGCTAGTATGGCTCTTCTTGATCTCTGTTGTTCAAAGCACCGTGATTCCTGAGCAATCAAATCAGCAATTGGATGATATTGGAGTTACCCGCCAATCTTCTACTTCGTTTGTTTCTCCCTCTCCTTCTTCCTCTTCGCTTGGTAAAGCTAAAAACCAAGTAACTGAGAAGAAGAAGAAAGGGAAGGAAAAGAAGAAGAAGGAGCCAACGACAAAAAGGGGCAACCATGCATCGTCTAGCGAAAATCCACACACTGCACCATCCAAACCTAAATCTCCATGTGTCATTTGCAAAGGAGACCACTATCATCGAGATTGTCCTTGCATCCCACGGAACTTAAGGGAATGGTCTCCCCACTTGCACAATCTGGTGTCCTCAACATCTGACGATCATGTTGAGAGTACGCCATCAACTAGTGAAAACGAAGTCACTGGACAGAAAGGAAGATCCAAAATTCCTTGTAAACTGTGTGAAGGTGATCATGCCATCTGTTGGTTACCTATATCAATAGGTTTCATATTTTATGATTGGTTATAGAAGGCCCAAATATGCTCTACTTTGATGATGCAAAGATCCCATATTTCCATAAGGAGACAAGGTGTGTCTATATCTTGATAAGAACTCAATTTTGATGGATGGTCCAACAGCCTAATCTGGATCATGCCATGTTTAAATTTCCTGTTGTAGAATAGAGAAAGAAGTCTGTCCAAACTGTTTAATCTTGGCAGACAAGTAGTTCAGGTAGAGAAGAAAGGTTCCCAACAGTTTAATCTGGGACCTTGGAAGAAATAAGGGTAGAATTTGATAGAAAATCAAAGGGGAAAAAGCCAGAAAAAGAAAAGGCACACAAAGGGTTTGCAAGTCCAAGTGCACCTTCCAAGAAGAAACAAAAATGCTAGGCAAAGTAGCTGGGTAGGTAGATGGGGTTGCAGAAGTGATATTCAGTTCAAAATTTGACTTTGATGGTCAAAATGAGAGAAACAAAACAAAAAGCATGTCTAACCTCCCTTCCTTCCCTTTTCCCATTTGTTACTAACATCCCCCTATCAGTTAAAATGCAGGGAAAGATTTATGGTTTCATGGAGGTTCTTCATCCTTTAAAAGCCACATTTCTTGAGCAAAAATCTTTTCATTTTGATCTACTCTTTAAACTAAGTTGTTTCCAAGAAAAATTAGTAACACCACTCTTTATTCACCATCCCCCTCCATATTAACCTCTAATTCTACTATGTAACTCGCCTATCTTACCTTTTCCCCTACTAGTATTAACACCATGGTGTATAAACCCCAAAGTTTGTATAAATATCCTTCCCCTTGGCATTATAGCCATATGGTCCTTTAAAAAGGAATCAAAATGGCACCTGGTCACTTTGATGAACCTCCACTTCATCCCCCCCCCTATTCCAAGTCATTTCACTCATTAAGCCTTCATTTGCAAAAGAAAAACCCTATAAAAACCCCTCCTACCCATAACCCCTTTTGAAATTATGAAAAAACCCAAAAAACCCATAAAAACACACTTTTCTAAGGTTCTCCGCCAAAATATTTAAATGAATATTTTAATTGGCCGGCGGGTCCCTCTCCAACTTGCACGACCCGTCGGAGGACCCGCCAGCCGTCCGATCTCCGCCGCCCAGATCTTACGGTGGGCGGTCGTTTTCGCTCCCCGACCTGCCGACCTTTAGCGTCCGGGGAAAGCGGTTTTCTGCCCGTACAGGGACGCGTGGCGGGTGGTGGGGTTGTTCGGAGCCCCTCTCCCCGTTACCGCCTTTGCCCAAAGGTGGTGCGGGGAACCCGCTTACCGCCATCCCTGTTACCGCCCTCCCTCCCACGTCACGCGCACGTCATCCTGACGTCACCTAACCTTTGCCCGCCCCCGCGTCCCGTGGCCCTCCACGTAGCCCCGCCACCGCATCTACCCGCCACCGTGTCCTGCCACCCTGGCTCACACCTCAGCGCCACGTCACTTCCGTACCCGGGCCCCACCATGACGTCATGCTGACGTCATCGGCGGAAAAGCGCCAAATACCCACTTTTTCCAAATTTAACGTAATAAACGGCCAAATGAGCCGTTTTCGGTCATTTTCACGCGCAAAAGAAAGGAGCCGTTGTCGACCAGCTGCCGCGAAATTTGTCCTCCAGCCATCGAATTCGATAATTCAACTGCTACAAGTCCAGAATTCGACGGCATTAAGCCTCCACAGCCCGGCCTGCAAGCTTCCAAGCCAGTTTTTCCAGGTATTTCACCAGTTTTCCCACTTTGCCCATGCATTCCAATTCTCTGTAAAATTCACCATTGAAGCACTGGTTAAACACCTGAATTTAGCTCTGCCTATTACCTGAAGTAAACCCAAGCAACCTGCACCACCCCTGAACCATAATTCGACATTGAAGTGCTCATTCACGGGCTGAAACCGCAAAATTACCCCTGAGGTGCTCGGCATTGTTCCCTTTTGCCAAGCACAGGCCACCTGCATTCTTACTAGAGAAAAATCACCATCTCTGCAAAATTGCCATTAGCAATTCACACCCCTGCGTTTACGGTTGACCTGCTGCTAAAAAGTCTTTAAAGACTTTTCAAACCATTACCTCTACCTGTACAAATTTAGATTATGTCATGGAATCTCCTGCATCCTCATCCCTCAGTGTGGCCCCACTAAATCAGACAAATAAGGAGCTAGAGGCCTTGCCATTTGTTGACAAGGATTGTCTCATTGATGAATTTGAGGGAAGCAGAGACTTCTTGCAGACCTTCTCTCAACTGAGGGAAGACTATAAGGATGGGCATGGTACACATGGAATTTGGGAGTCAAACTTGCCTTATTACTGTCTCCCAGCTGTGAATGTTTTCCCTGAAATCATTCACCTATGTGTTGAACACTATGATGTGCAGCACAGAGCTGTCACTACTCCATCAGGGAGGATCCTCTTCTACATAAATGCTGAGTCCATCAACAAGATGTTACAGTTTGAGCAGACAGAGTTGCTGATCCCATTCTCCATAAGTTATTTGGTAGAAGCTGGTGACAAGATGACCAGTGAAGAGCTGCAAAAGGTTACCAGGAACTTCATGAGACCTGAGTGCCAGCCTACAGGGCCACCTCCTTTTCTAAATGTACATTTCAATGATGTAGGCAGACTGCTAATAGACATGATAGCCTATGTGTTGGGATATCAAAACAGTGAGCATGTGGATAAAGCCATGCTAGTGTTGCTGTCTGTTTACAGCCCACGCCAACCCCCTGCCCAAAAGTATAATTTTGCTAAGTTCATAGCCAATAAAATTCATGACCAGTTGATCAAGCTGGATAGACAGGGGTCTTCAGATACTCAGCCTACATCTACGACCTGTTCATGTTTTATCATTCTGAAGCCTTCCCATGCTACATCAGAAGGCTGGATCAGAAAGGGGAGAGAAGATCTGTCATCTTCTGGACCTCAGTTTATCACAAGGTCACAAATTCACCCTATACCTACTGTGAATTTGTTGACCAGTTTGTATACCCAATCTGTTGCATGCTGATGAAGTCCCCTCCTCCCAGGATATCTAATGAGATAAAGAAAGCTCTGCAGCTTTCTAAGAAAAGCAAAATAGGTGACTGGTACCTATATGAACACCATACTGTATTCAGGGTTTATGGATGTGAGCTCTGTCCATACAGGCTCCCCAAATATGTACCTATGAGGTTGTTTGCCTTGGAGTATTACAGGCAATTAATTCAGTCAGACCTCACCCACTTCCACAGCTCCAAGAAAAAGGCCCACCTTAGTTTCAAAAATGAGTTGGGCCCCTTCATCATGAACAAGAAGGAAGGATGGGAAGCTGCAGACTTGATCCTTAAGGACAAATACAAGTTGTCCTATAGTTTTCGATGGGTCCATTATGACCCTCAAGGTTTCATCACTGCTAGGAGAACTAAGTATAGGCTCCTAGGTATTAAGCATTGCCACTACCCTCACATAGAACAATATGCCAACTCATAAGAATGGCAACTGGACACTCTAGTTGAGAGCTTAACTGAAGAAGAAAGAGTGCTTAAAAATATGAAAGAGCTTGAGAAGACAATTGACCTGGATTATGTGCAGCAAGTACCTTTCAGACTGCCTTACTCAGTAGGGGAAGGGACCTCGGTTACAAGGACTGCACCACAGGCACCTTCTACAACAACAGCAACAATGGACAAAGGCAAAGGCATAATGGGTGCAGAGGATGAACCACGAAAGGGGCAGACAGAGCAGGAAAAGAGTAGGAAAAAGAGCAGGAAACGGGCCAACAACAAGAACAAACTGTTATGCCACAGAATGGGCTGCCAGAAACTCCCACAACACAAACACCACCACCTCAAACTCAGCCATTGATTGTCCCAGTTCTGCAGACCCCATCACATGAAGAAAGGGGAGTAAAAAGACAAAGAGAAGAGTCCACTCCTCTCAGTGGATCCTCCCACCAGCCAGAAGCCAAGAGGCAAAGGGAAAACTCCCCAGAGGTGGAAGACATTACTGAAGATGTCTTGGATAGTACAGCAAAGGACAGGGAGGGCAGCCAACACACAGGGAAAAGCTCCTTTCAGCAGGAGCAAACTTTACAGGTTAGCTTGGAGGTGGCCTCTCAATCACAACAAAGCAAGAAGCCAAAGAGCACCAAGGCTTCCTTTAAGCAAATAAAGGCTCAAAATGAGCTATTAAGGGCTGAGGTGTATAAACAGTTCATAGATGCTACACCAACCATGCAAGAGAGACTGATGTTTGTTTATGACATCCAAGAAGAGAAAATAATATTCAGTCACTTTAAGCCCAAGGGGCTGCAGCCTAAGACAGCTGCAGATTTCATAAAGACAAGGGTGGAGGTCCTAGCTAAAGATATACATCCCATGGACCAGATTGAACTCCACAAGCAGGTTGGGGAGATGGTCTATGCCACCTTGATAGGAAAGGCCACATTGGCCCATGAGCTGAAAGATTCCTTAAAAAACACCAACACTCAGCTAGATATTGAGAGGATGTCCTCTAAGGCCAAGGAAAATAGAATAAAGTCGCTTGAGGAGATCATTGTTGATCTAGGGCATGATCCTAGTGATCCGACAGGGGTAAAGGCCCTCATAAAGAAGAAGGATGATGATCTCAATGCATTGAGGAAGAGATTGAAGCTACCGCCCACTGAGCACCCTCAAACAGCTGAGCTTCAAAAGCAAAAACAGGTTGAGGACCAGCTAGACCTCTTATTGCAGCAAGATCAGAGGATCCGTGAGTTGGAGAAAGAGCTGGAAGCAGCCATACAAGACAAACAGGGAGAATCTACTTCCCAAGCTCCTCCAACTACTTCCACAACAACAGTAACATCAGGGGCAGCAGTGGCCCCCACAACAGAAGCAGCAGGCACATCAGCAGCCCAGGAGGCCAATCCAAGTGTAGAAGAATTGACCAAGGCTGTCAAAGAGATGGAACTCCAGGCCAATGAAATAAAGAAAGCCAAGGAGAAATTGGCAGAGCTGGAGTCCAAATATGACAAATCTAAGATAACTGTGGCAGAGCAGGGCAGAGAAATAAAGGCCCTCAAGGAAAAGATAAAGGCCCTAGAAAAAGAATTAAATTTGGAAACAACCATGGCCGAAATAAAGAGGATCTTATGGGCCAAAATAAGCAAATCCATCACCCAACAATGGAAATCAATAAAAACTATACATCAGCAGATGGAATTGCTGGGCCAAGCACATATAGAAATCGATAAGGCCAAGGCAGTGCTAGGAAACCGACCAGAACAGGCCAACAGAATAGTAGACTTCCTAAACAGGCAGGAGCAGGAGGAACTGGCAGCCATGGGTATCCCCAACAGAACAGAAGCTGTTCTCCTTGCCAAGAAAGTGCTCACTCTCAAGAGTTATGTACAGGCCGTGGAGAGGAAGTGCTATGAGATCACAGTAGATGTGGAGCAATTCAGGGTCAAATTGGCAAAATTGCAAGCAAAAGGCCTGCCCAGCCTCCTAACTGGTGCAGGAAAATTAGTCTCCCAGGATCAGTTTGCCAACAGAATGGCCACATATATTGAGAATCAGATTACTGCATCTAGCAGTACATCTGAACAGATAGGGCCCCCCTCAGGACAGAGTTTATATGACAAACTGGGAGGCCTATTCTTTATTGAAAACGAAGTAAACCACCTTTTTGAGACTCCTCCTAATTTTTATAAGTATATAGAGGCCGACGAGACTTTAATAAAGATTAGGAAGCATCAGATGCCTAAGGAAGACTGGTGGCAAGCAATGCTTCGAATTCTACCTCGGTAGCTCCAGCTGTTCGGTCATTGCCAGCTCCAAGTCGATACAAGGCAAACAGAACGATAAAGTGAGCATTAAAAGCAGCTGAATGCTGACTCAGCAAGTAGACCATGATGGCTAGCCGAAGGATAAAGAAATGCGCACATTTTGGCGGTGTACCCTTAGCCAACTCCAAGAGCCACCAAGTCAGTAGTCTCTGACCATTTTCAGACAGCTAAAGGACTAAAAGTGATTATAGCATTTACTCTCTCAGCGGCTACACTCCAGCAGTTGGTTGAACATTTATGGAGCATTTACTCTCCATTCAGATATTTTCTTATGTAAATTTGTATATATACTCCCCTTAGTAACGCATAAAGGGTTGGGAATTTTACTCTGAGGCATGTATACTCTGTACTTTCAGAAAAGTTTAATACAAAGAGCAATTTCAGCTCAGTGATTTCCTGGAACTCTGGTGTCTTGTTGATAATTCTAAGTGCTGTTGCAGAATCCCTGTGTTGTCTGGCGGAATGATATGTTTTCTTTAAACTCTGTTCTGTTTTCTTATGTTATTTCATTTTTATGTTTCCATCATATCTGGCAATAGAGAAAAAGAATAGTTCAGGACATGTTTCTTCGCACCCGGTGCTCAATCTTATATTGCTGTAAATGTTTTCTTCAGGATTAAAATAAACATGAATTCTTAAATGCTCATGTTATATTTAGTTCCATGTTGTGAGAGTCATCTAGAAATTCTTAAATGCTTCCAGGTAACACTTGCTTTCTTTTCATATCAGTTTATAGAAAGATCCTTAATTGCCTTTCTTATACTGAACATATCATATCAAAACTAAATTTCAAAGCATTATTCCTCAGACAATTATCTTGCTCTGCAACTCTCATTACAAATATCAACACAGCACACCAAACCAAAGGACCACTGACTCCATTTCCCAATGTCATGCAAGAGTCTGGTAAGAGCATACACTTTTGACTGAACCTTTCCCAACCAAACAATTAAACCAAAGTTGAGCTTCACATCTAGCCTAAAATACCATCAGAACAGAGACAAATCTTAAAGAGAGAGCCCTCTCTGATTACAGCTTGGCTAGAAGCTGTAATCCAAAGACTGGTTAGTGGTTACCCCGGCCGTATTCCCTTAGAGTCAAAGGGAACAACCTGGGTGTTAATACCATCCACCGTTGTCCCTTCCTAGACGAAGCTAAAATAGTCTTGGATAATCGTCCTGCTTCACTGCTACGGCTTCCTCCTGGATACAAGAAATTCTTGCCGAGTCCATCACTAGTTGAAAATCCGACTGACACACCTTTGTGGTCGGTCGAAGCATCTATCATTGAAGATAAACCCTCTGAGTCCACACCAGACCGAAGTCAATAGGTCGAGATGGCAGTCGACCCAGTCTTGTGTTCAGAAGGTCTACCTTCAAATGATACAGTCACCAAAGAGAATGAGAATGACACTGTTCAAATTATCTTCGTAAAAATAGACTCCGATGAACATGGGGGCAATCTACCCGTTCCTTTACCACAGGAAGGAAGTTCGTCAGAGATGTATCCAGCGTTTTATTCAGTCCCACCTCCAAGCAACCTAGTCGTTTCCTTTGACTGGAATCTACTAGGCAGACCCCGTCTACCGTCTAATGTACCATTCCGAATCATTGTACAAGATTACAAAATGGTCATGGTCAGTACCATCATAGATGAAGGGGCTTCTGTGAGTATCCTTTCCACAACCGCTTGGTTCGCCATCGCTTCTGCCTGAGATGCAAAATCTGACAGGCTTCGACAAAGGAACCAGTCGACCGTTAGGAATCCTTCCAAGTTTGCCTATAACTTTGAGAAGGAAAACTATCTACCTGAACGTAATGGTAGTCCAAGGACCTTTAGATTACAATCTACTCCTTGGGCATGACTACATTTATAGCATGGAAGCCATTGTCTCCTCACTCTTTCGAGTGATGTGTTTTCCGCATGAAGGCAGAGTGGTCCAGCTCGTAGACCAGCTTTCATTCCCTGGCTCACACATAACTAATAGTCAAATGCCATCCCTAACTGGTATTTTTGTGTAAGGCATGTCTCATCAATCTCCAATCCATCCACCTGATGAGCGTGAGTGATTCGGTGATTGTGACTGAAACCCAGGGGGCATGCGCCCTGGTCTGCTTCGGCAGGAAAACCCCAGTTATAAGGCAAGTTTCTGCGTAGGAATATGACTAGTCTGACACACCCGTCCATGTAGGAAAATGGGATTAGACTGGAATAAGATTCCTCCGTCAGAAGGTATGCCTTTCCTGACAGAGCAAGTGTTTTGTCTGCAAATTGAAGGGTAACCTGGAAACTCTACTTCGTTATACTTGGGGGCATGCAAACCTTTTTGCATGCAAGTGAAAAGTGACCAACGTAACTCTAACCCCATAGTTTTTGCTAACTTCAACTGCTTAAGTTAGGTGATCGGTCTGATCAACCATTCACCTTTGCCGGGACCAACGAAAATGGCAAAGT
Source organism: Pinus taeda (assembly GCA_000404065.3). Lineage (NCBI taxonomy): Eukaryota > Viridiplantae > Streptophyta > Pinopsida > Pinales > Pinaceae > Pinus > Pinus taeda. Next base: position 30,735 of record APFE030047439.1, on the reverse strand, counting down.
AAAGGAGATGTTTCCCACCGAGAAGCTATCCTACCTAACCTTAGTAGTTCTTTAACCCATAGGACAGTAGTTGGTCATTCCTAGCCTGCATATGAAAGGTAGCAGAGCAAAGTTTCGAATGTGGCAAGCTCCCTAAAAAATGAACCTATCGATGAGACATCCTTATTATACGACTGACACGAGCAGTTTTGCGTGAAGTTCAAGCTCGTTAAAAAATAAACCTAGCAATGAGCATATGTTCCACCAGAGTTTAAGCTCATTAAAAAATGAACCCACCTTCAGTAAATAACCATTGCGATTGCATTTTCATCTGCTTTTGAGCCTTGGTCGTGTTCTTACCATCACCTCCACTCTTTTTAAGCCGATCATATGCCTCCATTTGTTTGTTTACCCCTTTTGAGGAACAACTGCGATGAGTGATCCTATTAGCCACCTTCTTTACACTGCCATGAATGAAAAAGTTCCAAACCTTATCTGGAACCAGCTGCTATCCAAAAACATCACTCGTTCCTAAAAAAATGAGTCTCCTTTAAGCTCTTTTCATCTGACTCGTAAAATATGACAATATTGCCGAGCAATTAGCCTCTCCAGCTCGTTAAAGTGATCGAAAGTGCTATCCCTTGTCTAGATTTTAATCTTTTTGGACATGAGGGATCATTACACAAAAAGATCGAGCGTTTGTCTTGTTCGGCTCGTTAAAATGATCGAAAAGTCATCCCTTTCGTATTGTTTTACACTTTTTTGGGCTTAAGGGATTACATTACTAAAAAGGAATACTGGAGTTTCCTTTCTGTCCTTTTTCGGATTCTCTAAAAGTGAAAAGGACTGAGTTATATTTGTCGTTAAACTCATTAAAATAATAGCAACAAACTTGTCCATGCAGGCAAGGGCGAGTTTCACTGTCGCTAGGCTCGTTAAAACGTAGCAACGGGTTTGCGCGAAGGGAAAATTATAGAACAAGCATATGTTATCCTCCTCAAGATTGACAAAAATAAAGAGGTACTGGTCAGAAATGACTGGGGAAAAATTGGGAAGAAAACTTGAAGAAACTTTATTGGTAGCAGGT
>APFE030047439.1:15891-27945 GCA_000404065.3 Pinus taeda | reverse complement strand
CTATCAATAAAGCTATTTGAGTTTTCCTCCATATTCTTGTATGTCTGAGTTGATATATGCATTTGTGTGGTCAATATATATCTGATCCTATATTTCTTATGATTGTAGATCTCTATGCTTTGATGGTATTATGCTGTTTTGACTCTATCAGTGTTCTTTGAAGTGGGACAAGCGAGGAAGGAGTGGCAAAGATCTGTCAAAGGGGAGAGGAAACAAGCAAGGAACCAAGCGAAAGGCAGAGGTTGGTACTCTCTGCTTCTCTCTCATCTACTTCTCATAAAGGAAAACGCAAGTAACTTTAGTTTGTTTATTTCTAAGATAGCTACTGTCTTAGTGGGACTAGCAGCTCTGAATGGACACTAGTTTTCCCGATAACAGGTTGTTGATAACCATTTTGAAAATGTGGCTGTCCATTACCTACAAATACTTGTTGCTCAGGTCCTTGGTAGGTTTGATATTGACCAAGCCCAAACTGTGGTTGTTGGTATTGTACCAGCCATGGTTGTTGGACCATTTGTTGTTGCCCAATACTGGAAGAGTGACCAAGATGCGGGGTGATAATACCCATTTGAGCCTGAGTCATTCCACGTAAGGAAACACTAACCTGAGGTTGTGATTGAGTCGTAGAGACAAGAGGCTGTTATATTGCAACCTGAGAGTCTTGAGGTTGAGACACAACAGGCATTGCTTGTACTTGTGACATAGTCACAATAGCAGGTGTAGTGGAAATATTTGACACAGGTTGGATCGGTTGCATTGAACATACAACCCTTGGTTGCGGTGGCAATATTGGTACCCAACCACTGGATGTAATTCTAGTTTGACCTGAATTTTGTTGTAAACTCTCATATGGTTGTTCCCCAGGAGGGAACAATGAAAAAGCATACTGCCCTCCATATGGCAGTAGTTCAGCGTTCAAAGGATATATTGGTCTTTGAAGACTGGTCTGCCCAAATTGATACTAACATGTAGGATCAATTTGCTAGGTTTCAACATAAGAAATACCAGATGTGACTTCGGATGAATAAATAGGAGTAGACCATGGTACCGAAGTGGGCTCTAAGTGGACTCCCGCTAGAGGTTGATAACTAGCCGGAATAGATGGTATACCAACAAACATTGCAGGAATGGCAGCAGGAAGTTATGCCATAGCTGTATCAGATGACACAGTCCTAGATGTTGATGGTTGCTCAGAAATGTTTAGTTTATCCAAAAGTTTTCCTAGCGATTTGACAGGGACTTGCAATGAAGGATGATTAAAAGAACCTAACTCAGGAGCAGAAGGATACAAATGAATCCCAATTCCAAAATGTAACGGGGTACTGGAAGGAGGATCCTTTTCTATCTCCTCTATAGCAAGTAGACTAGGTGGAAGAGGTAGATCGCCAGGTCCGTAAAAGATTTCTAGAGCCGAAGAAGGTATAGCTTTTGCAGTGATAGATATTGGAGGGGTGACACCTTCTGAATTCTAGAAATCGACTTCCAGATGTTTAGGTAAGTGAACCTCAGTATCTGGATCAACTCTAGATGGAGTTGTTTCAGGTATAGAAGTGTCTACATTTACACTAGGATCAATTCTAATGTCCTCTCGTAACTGCGGAAATTCTTCTCTAAAGGTAGATGTACTAGAAATGATCAGAGTAACTGTAGTCTCTGACGATGTTGAAACAAAATTTTCAAATAAACCAGATGGATTAGACTCAGTTAAACGAGATTATTTTGCTCGGAATGGCTTCCTTTCTGGAGTCAAAGATGGTTGACTTGGTAGTCTCTGCGAACGACGGGGTTTTGATTGACTTTCTTCCATGATTGCAAATTACTTGATCAACTCAAAATTAAGGGGAAAATGATGTTATTCCGAATTCAATTAATTTTTTTACGCTGAGACAACTTTGCTTTTTCAGTTTTTAAGAGTTGAGAAAAAGCTAAAGATGACTCTAGTCCCCTTCGATTTTTAATGAGCCTGAAGCGACAAGTGCTCAGATGGATCTTTTCTTTTAAAGAGTCGAAAAGGAACGAAAGTGACTACTCTGGAAAATCTAGATAGAGGGATTACCAAACCAATCACAAAACTGCAATATACACCTTGGTGATAAATTAAAGAGAAATTACCAAGGACTTATGTACGACAGTCAATCTTCTCAAATGCTATGTTTAGTGCATTGCGATCGATAGGGCGACCGACTCGACTTCCTATAGATAAAGGATATAAGCCTATTATGGTCTCCCAATATATACTCGACAGTACAGGGAGCACAAGTCCGTGCTAGCACTTGTGGTGGGCTCCAGTATTGCAACAATAATGTTGCAACTCCTGGGACTCCCTTCTTTACTTTTATCAACCCGGTAGTTCGTAACAAACTTGGAAGCGATGATGCTGTATGCACAAGTACTAGCTCTTGCCACAACTGTCACTTGGTTAGCTGGCACAAGTCCGCTAGGAGCTTAAGCCAACTTCTATGAGCTCTGAGAAGAAGCTTTTTAACTGATGGACGGAAGCTAACTCAAAGGAAGCTAATCTACTTTGCGGAAAGAAACTGGAAAACTGAAAGGAAATGCAAACCCTAGCAAACCCTAATTTTTCCAGCTAGCCCTACTGATGCAAGAAAGAGGATGCAAGCTACTGAAAGAGATGCCATTGACTTCTAGGAAGGTAAAATACGTGTGCCTAAGCTACTTCTATGGTAAAATCTGAAGAAAACATCTTTTTGTATTTTTTTGAATAAGTTATTAGAATTATCGTGCATGTGATTCAACTATTTTTGACTATGCAGAGGTGGATCGGCGAGAGGAAATGCTTGTAGGAGGTTGGGAAGGTTTGGAGAGGGCCTAAAGGGTCCCTAGCATCCTTGCAGAGAGTTTCACAGAGTTTGGCTATCAAGAAACCGCTTTCGTGAGCTTCGACAGGAAGTCTGCAAGGGTTCTACAGGATGTTCTGGAATTTCTACAGGATGTTCTGTAATTTTCTACAGGATGTTCAGAGAGGGGATTTTGAAGGATTGATGGAGGAAGAAAGGTGAAGGAGTGGGTATGGAGGTGAGATAAGGGTGTGAGGAGGTCCAAGACCTGGTGGATGGAGCTGAGGAGTGGCGAGGATGGTTGGATTTGTTCAAGGAGGAGTAGAGCAATGTTGCACAAAAATATGGGAATTTAGGGCAAAGCAAGCGAATATGGAAAACGTAAGGCAAGAATCCAGGTTGGAGGATGGAGCAGGTGGGATTGATGGCGTATGGGCAGGTAAAGAAGTGTTACAGGTGCTCTACAAGTTATTCTCCAAACTAAACAACCAAAGACTTGGAAAATCAAGGACCTAATTACTTTGAATCTAACCTAGATAACAACAAAGAAAATGAACAACAGTCTATTTGCAACAAAATCATGTGAAGTAACTATGCAACTAAGCAATCATGAACCTAAGCATGCAACCACAACTGATATCAACTTCGGCAAATGAGAATCTAACACTAATAATTGCATGGTGAAGCAAAGACAATGTTTTTGGTGGCAACAAGGTCACCTTGGTCCCAGCTCATGATCCCAATGAGGGAGAGGTAAGATCCGAGGTGCTTGATAGCCTTTTTCTGAAGATCTTCCCTGTTATTAACCTATCAAATCAATTTGAAGATGAAAAGCCTTCTTAATCATCAACCATGAGCTATGTAACTAAGCAAGATTCTAATCTACTTAACAAAAATTATTTTGCAAAGACATAAAAAGCAAATAACAATACACAAAGGAAGCCTTGGCACTTGGGTTGGGCCCAACCCCAAGAGCTACAGGCTCCTAAGAAGAACTCAGAACTGATGCCAAATCAAGCTGCTTTCCATTACTCAAAAATAACCATGTCACAAGAAAGTTATACAACAGCATCTACAAAATGAGCTGAGAAAATAACAACACTCTAGTGCAAAAAACAACAGTCCAAAAAGTAACCTACGAAGGCTGGAAGCCTTCCTATTTATGCACTACGAGGGTCTCCAACATCCCTCCTTAACTCAAGGGTCTCGGTTGTTCAAACTGCCAGTGATCAACCACTTTACACAAGACTGCTCGGCTGCCCTTGGGAATCCTTTTCGGTAGCCTGCTAAACTTCGAGCCGAGGGTGGAGATTTCGAGGAAGGGGCCATTTAATGCAAGGGACACCCTTCCTATGAATCCTCACCCTTGTTCCTTCATGCTTGGCTGTCACTTGGCTCATAATTGCTTGGCCTTGGTCCCAAAATTTGTCCAAAAATCAGCATTAACAATGTGTTAGCCTCCCTGGTCAAGTGACTATCCTCATTCATTCAACTAACATAAATATACTCAAAAAACATGCATGAACTATGAAAAATGGTGGATTGATGAAGAACAACTAGGCAAAATGAGCCCAATAAGTTACCCAATTCCAGGGCTCATCATCACCCCCCTGCTGAATGGGTTGCTCATCCTCTGAGAAACTAATCCAGCTCATCATGCTTGATTTCCTTGACCGCTTCCCTCACATCCCAGGCCTCCGAGGTGATATCCTCTTCACGGTCATGAAATCCTACTTTTCTTTCCACTTCTTCCCACTTCCTGTGTTCCTCCTTTTCTTTGACTCCCTCCAGCAGCCCTAAAAGCAAGGGAGGACTGAACTTGAGGCCGATCCAGTTGGCCTGAAGGTTCTGCATGGACTGTTTGTAGAGGGGTACTCTCGCCAAGGCCTCCCTCATCCTTGTTGGAGAGTGGTATTCTCTTATTTTTAGGCTGTGAGATAGTGTATTCCACCTCCGGGAGCAAGCATGAACATAGTTATTTCCCAACAGTCTCTCCATGTCCTCGAAATGGGCTATGGCTTGAGCTTGTCGTTCAGTATAATCTGGTAGGGCCTAAGCATCATTGGCCAAGTGCTGGTGGGCATATATTAGTGCTGAGGGATCCTCCGGCTTTGCTCTGATCATTAGTGGCTACTTTAGTTCCTTGTCCATAACATTTCGGACCTATGCTGCTCTCTTTTCTTCATGATTTAGCCAAGAGGCCATGGCCATAAGTTGCATGTCTCCTATCGCAGCATTGGGGTCCCACAAGTTCATGTTGGGAAGGGCCAAATTGTGTAGGTAGAACTCTGATAACTTGGCCTTGTCCTCTGATGAGCTGCTGTCACATAAAGTCATGAATTGATGGTAGTTTTGGAATGGAGTGGTGCCCCTTTGGGCCAAGGTGTTAATCTGGAACTGCAACCACTGATCCTTAAGGTATAAGGCATATGATTTGGTAGGTTTTCTACACTGCATTGCCTCCACTACCCAGCTGGCCATGCAGGCTAGTTGGGCCTCCTTCTCTTGTACCTGTTGCCTGAGAGACTGTATCTCCTTTGCTGCCTGCAATTCCTTCTCCTGTAGCTGTCTAGTTAGGGCCTCAATTTCAGCTTGCAACCCATCTCTTCTCTACTTTTCATCAATGGTTTCCTTGTCTGTTGTGGGCTCCTCCTGTTGCCGTTGTTCTCCCAAGGTGTGGGGCCTGTCTTCCTTATAGCATCCTTGTCACTGTAGCTACTGTTTAAGCAGTTCGTTTTCTTCCTGTAGTTTGGCCTGCTAGCTGCTTTCTACATGCCGTACCATAGCCATTTCTTTTCTTGCCTCTTTGAGTTGTTCTTCCAAGGGACCTATATCTGCCACACCCTTGGACTTGGCGATCTTCATCCAAGTGTGGGTCCTCACTCTCTCTTCTTCTAGTGCAAAGAAGAGTGGCACTGTGAATTTTTGGGGAATTATCTTTCCGGCCTCTAACAGGTTATAGTAGGAGCCCAAGTTGGGCTGGGGGCTAGGTTCCACAATTTTCTCAGTCTTATCTTCCTCCTGGGATGATTTAATTTCCTTTTCTTCCAATTCTTCAGTCTCCTTCAGTCTAGCCAGCGTTTCCTGTAGAATTGTCTCAGCATCCTGTAGAGAGGTCTTTGTGTCCATCATTTTAATCCTTTCTTTCCAGGTGGACATTTTCGGGCTTCCCTGTTCATAGGTGATGGATACTTTTGGGGGAGACCTTTCCTATTGTCTAGATGTGGTGTCCTCAACTGTAATTGGTTCTTTTGACTGGGGCTGGGGTCTGCCAACTTTTATCCGCGTTCTCCTTCTTGCCTTAAAATACATGGAAGGCTCCCTTTTTCGCTTCCCCTTTTGTTTTGGAGATGTGCTTAAGGCAGCCAACACAGCTGTTGCCTCCCTGGCCAAAATCTCAGGTGATTTCTCCTTTTGTTGCCCTGTTTCCATACTTCCTGTAGAAACTGTTTCAACTGGTTTCATGCTTCCTGTAGAAACTGTTTCAGTCTATTTGGCTGGATGTGTCTTATCTTTTAATTTCTGTGTGTTGGCCTTGGTTGTGCCCTCCTTTGTTTGGAATTTTTCAGTCCTCTCTGCTCTACTCTGTAGTCATTTTTCCCTGGGCATTTGTGCCATTGATCCTCCCATAGTTTTAGGCTCAGCAACTTGGCCTTTTCCTCGTTTCTCTTTCTGTTCTTTCTATGGTGGTTTGTCCTGTGTTTCTTTACCACTGGATTTCTCTCCTGCCTCAGTGTGTTCCTTTTCTTCACTGCTGGATGAGGTGAATTCATCGGCTAGAATTCGAATATCATCATCTCTGGACATGTTGCGGAAAATCTCCCAGGACAGGGGGACAGTGTAGGTGTGGAGGGCATCTTCCACTAAAAGCTTGATAAGCCCATGATGGGCTAACTGATCCGGTGTTCCTTCCTTCAATTTTGTGCCACATTCAATTAATGATTGCAGAAGAAAATAGGGAATGCTCAAATTCTGTTTTGGAGGTAAATCCAACCTATGTCTTAGTTCACTTAGCAACCAGAAATGATAGTTGTAGACAATACTGAACCGCCCCTCACAGGTAATGTATTTCATGATTTGGAGACTAGCTTCACTCCAAAGAGGATGTAGGCTGGCTCTTCGGACCCCGTTCTTGTCTTCTGCAAACTGTTCCTTGGGTAGGAAGAATTCTTTCTTGGCTTTTTGGCCCAATGCCCTCTCCTCTTTGCTCCAAGGTATCCCTAATGGCAGACCAGTAACTCGACTAATGAGTTCAGGGGTAAGCTTTAGGGTCAACTATCTGAAGTTCACTGTGGCCTGTGTTTTTGATTTAGGCTGTAGGGACATTAAGAATTCCTCCGTTATTTCATCGTCATGACCCTGGATTTTGTCACAAAAGGTCATCCAGTTGGCACGAGTGAAGAGGTTCACCACCTCAGGATGTTCACGCAATTTACTGGAATCCGAGGGTTCCTTCCTGATAAACCCCCCTGGCATGGTGAGAGTGCTCTGTTTCAATGCTCTAAGTAGGAAGGGAATGCTGTTTATGGTTTCCTCCTTTGAACTTCAAGAAAGGATCTCTCGGGTGTTTAATTTTTAGTTTTCACCAATTCCCTGGTTCTAATGCATTTGCTGCCCAAAACTCTACTGCCTGTGTATAACATGAAGAATTAGGTTTCCACAGACAGGACACAGAGCTCAATTTTCATCCTCATCATACACACAACCATGTAAGTTCGAATTCTTCATACACAGGTTAGCCCTCACAGTGCTTTATCTTTTCTACGGGAAAAATTTGTTAACAGGAACCGAGGAGGAGAATGTTGACGCAGAACCGACTGAGAAATTCCGTGTAACACCCAAGCAAACTGCTATTTTTTACTCACAGGCAGACTTGTCTCTAACCCTCCAATTCAAGACAGTTCAATTCACCACTTTTCCGAAACATACCATGCATGAGAGAGTGTTTTCGAGCCTAGCTCTCTCAGAACTCCAAATTCGACGCAGAAAAGTCCAGGTTTCTCTGCTCCGGAAGGCTATGCCGTACTTCCTGTAGAACTTCTTCCTGTAGAACTCTCTGTCAGCTTCTATAGGATGTCACTGTGCCTCTGAACAAGCTCGCTACGCGGGAGAATTTTGAAACAGGCCAAAAAGCTCGGGGGAGGACGACGGGTTAACAGATTGTGGAAGTGGAGGATGAGTACTTCGGCCAAGGACATTGCAAGTGCAAATGAACAACGGTGGTGCGAGTCTTCAGCCAAACATTTTTGAACTGCGGCGCAATTCGTGGCGAGGGGGTGAGGTGGCTGGACCAAACCATTATCCAACGTCATGGCCATCATTTCTCTGCGTGTCCTTGGTCGCCATTACCTCCCCTCTGCTATTAATCGCCGCCACCACTGCCAGTCCACTGATTTTCCCCGACTGGACACTCCACACGTATCGGCTGCATGACTCGTTGGTGATTTTGAACGTAACTGAGCTTGTTCGGATCCCACGAAGCCATGTAACTGGCTGAGGGTGGCCAGTTTGACTGGCCCCCGATCCTCGTTCAATCCAAACCATTTTCACAGACATGAAGTTTCTGAAATATAGTTTATGTAATCGATGAATGAGGTTAGACACTTACCTGCGTGGCTGTGGATGCGCTATGCAGACTTTGGGTCTTGGAACCACTGCCTTGCTTGCTGCTGCCTTGTGCATGGGTGCTAGAACTCATTCTTTCATTTGCTGAAGCTGTATGCATGGCTTTGGAACTCGATCCTTTGGTTGGAAACGCTGCATGCACAGGTTCTATTCGGTTTCAGCTATCGAGGATGTGTTCATGTCCAAGAGGAGCCTTTTTACATGTTCCCTGTGTTGACTTCAACTGTCCCTGCCTCTAGAGTATGTGTTCCAGAGGGATCAGCTGCTATAGGATTCCTGTAGGATGTCCTGTAGCTGCTTCTCCTCCTGGGATGCAGGCTAAACGAGTAGGGCCATATTGTGGAGAAGGACTGGATCCATTGATGAAGAGTCTAGATGGAGCTTGGACAGGTAGAGTGTGCGAGACTTTGTTGCTGGACTTGTTACTTAAAAAATTTGCTGTCATTCTGAGAAAAACAGGGTTTCTTGTATGACTTTGCAGGAACACATAACCAGGTGGGTGACAGAGGTGTAAAGAGATGGAACAGGGTGCCATATGGTGAGGGGTTGAATAGAGGGGTGGCTGCAGGCCTAACAAACTGATCCCAACCATCAGATTCCCTTTCAAAATTGAATTTGGCTCGTCCGAAGGTTCTACAAGATGTTTCCTGTAGAAATACAAAACTTCCTGTAGAAAGCCCATAACTTCCTGTAGAAAGCCCAAAACTTCCTGTAGAAGGTGGAATCTCGACCCGAATGTGATCAAATCATAGGAAAGGCGAGTGGCCATGGAGGGGGTGTCTGTGGGGATGTCTTGGAGCCTGGTACAGACCCCTATCCTCGTTTTGCGTGACCCTCATTACCTGCAATGTATTCCCTGCAACCTGCAATTATTTCACAGAGATTAGGCCTGTTTCCTCTTTTTTCTTTTTTTGAGAGACAGCTAGGGCGCCTCCATGAGGTTTTCACCCTTGCTATCTGCCCTGGGTGCCTCGAAGAGGTTTTCACCCAAGGATCTTTTTATTCCACTTTTTTATTTTCTAGAGACAGTTGGGGCACCTTCATGAGGTTTTCACCCTCATTATATGCCCTGGGCGCCTCAGAGAGGTTTTCACCCAAGGATCTTTTTATTCCTTTTTTTTTTATGATGATCAAGGTGCGGGTGGAATAGAGGCAGGGCCCTACTCCACTACCAACACTGATTTGTCCAAAGTTTCAATGAACTCCTGCCTCAAAAGAGGTTTCCTGTAGATTTTCAATCGATGCCCATTGATGAGCATGGGGATGGCTTCTTCATCAATGGTCCTGATAAGGACTGAACCATTGTCATTGCATTTCTCCACTGTATATGGTCCTAACCATCTTTTCCTCAGCTTCCCTTTGAAATCCTCGTATCTTGAGTCATACAGTAGTGCCCAATCTCCTGGCTGGAATTGCTTTTCATTAAGGTGCCGGTCATGCCATATCTTCCTCTGAAGTTGGACTACTTCTGAGTGGAGGAGGGCCTGCATTCTCTGTTCATCTAATCCATTCAGCTGTAGTAGTCTTTCACGTTGAGCATGACTGCGATCTAAGTCCAACTAAGCTGCCACCCTCAATGTGTTGTACTCAAACTCTATGGACAGTAAAGCTTTCTTCCCGTAGACCAGCTCATAAGGTGTGAAACCTGTTGTAGTTTTCCAAGTGGTGTTGTAGGCCCAGGTGGCCTCAACCAGGTGATCTGCCCAATCCTTTCTGCTGCTACTCACCACCTTAGTAAAAATCTCTTCCAATGCTCTATTAGTGACTTCCACCTACCCATTTGCTTGCAGATGATATGGGGTGGAAGTTCTGTGCTTGATCTTGTGATGAGCGAGTAGGTCTTCAATCAAATTAGAGGTGAACTGGCTTCCTTGATTGGTGACTAACTCTCTTGGGTAGCCAAACTTGTAGAAGATATTTTCCCTTAAAAAGTCAGCCACTTTCTCTTCTGTCGCTGCCTTGATTGCCTTTGTTTCTGCCCACTTTGTCAGGTAGTCGGTGCACACAATGATATAAGACCTTTGTTTTGAAGGAGGGTTGATAGGACCCACAAAATCCATGCCCCACTTCTCAAATGGCTCGAAGGTCACTTGAGGTTGGAGGGGAATTTCATCCCTTGGAGTCGGTTTTCCCATCCTCTGACATCGGTCACACTGGCTGATGTATCTTCTGACATCTTGATGAAGAGTAGGCCAATAGTAGCTTGCTTGTAGAATTTTGAAGGCAGTCCTTTTTGCTGCAAAGTGGCCTCTGTAGGGTTCATCATGACAGGTTAGGAGGATGTCAAAGACTTCCTCCTCCCTAACACAACGCCTCAAGATCTAATCTGGGCCAAGCTTAAACAGGTTGCCCCTGATCCAAGTGAATGGGGCACTCTTCCTCACAATTCTGCTCTTCTCCTTTGAGGATAGATGTGGAGGGAACTGTGCTGAGACCAAGTAATTTGCTATATCAGCAAACCATGGAGAGAGTACTGAGATAGCAAACAAGTGTTCATCCGAAATCTAGTCATCCATTGTCCCTTCTTCACCTGCAGGCAAATCCAATCTAGACAGGAAGTCAGCAACAACATTTTCCTTATCTGGCTTGTCGACAATAGTCAAATCAAATTGTTGCAACAAAAGTAACCATCTAATTATATGAGCATTTACATCAGGCTTATTCATTAAATATCTAATCGCAACATGATTAGTGTGTACAAATGTTTGATAACCAGTGATGTAGTGTCTGAAATTGTTTAGGGAATGGACTACAGCCAGGAACTCTTTCTCGGTTACAGTATAGTTCATCTCTGCTTTAGACAGGTTTTTGCTGACAAAGTATATGGCGTATGGTAGTTTCTCCTCAACTTGTCCTAAGGCTGCCCCTATGGCTTTGTTCAAGGCATCAGTGTGGATGTGGAAAGGTAGGGCCCGGTTTGGACCTCTCAAATTTGGAGTGGACACCAGCTTATCCTTCAACTCATCTAGAGCCCCTTGGTAGTCGTCAGTCCATTTAAACTCAACATCTTTCCCTAAGAGGCTAAACAATGGCGAGGCTAGTTTACTAAAATCTTTAATGAATCTTTTATAATATCCTTTCAAGCCTAGATAACTCTGAACATCTCTTACTTTCTGAGGAGGTGGAACCTTTTGGATGATAGCAATTTTGTTAGGATCCACCTGTAATCCTTGCTGATAAATTGTATGACCTAGCACAGTCCCTTCAGTCATCAAGAATTCACATTTTTCAGGACTGAGGGACAGGTTCATCTCAATACACTTGGTTAAAACTTTTCCTGGGTTAGTCAATGCTTCTTGGAAGTTGGACCCATAAGGAGTAAAATCATCCATATAGATTTCCACCGAATCATGAACCAGTTCAACAAATATGCTCAATATTGCTCTCTGGAACGTGGCAGGAGCATTGCATAACCTAAAGGGAAGGACCCGGTAGGCAAAGGTACCCCATGGACAAGTGAAGGTGGTCTTATCTTGGTCCTTCGGGCTAATTTGGATCGGATTATACCCGTTGAACCCATCTAGGAAAGAGAAGAACTTCTTTCCCGCCAGTCCATCCAACACTTGATCTATGAAAGGCAAAGGGAAATGGTCCTTCTTGGTGGCTTTGTTAAGTTCTCGGTAATCTACAC
>APFE030047439.1:0-12822 GCA_000404065.3 Pinus taeda | reverse complement strand
GACTAATCTATTTTGCTGAAATGAAATTGCAGGAATGAAATGCTAAGCTACGCTTGCAGAATTGAAATGCTAATCTACGCTTGCAGAATTGAAATTGCAGAATTGAAATGCTAATCTACGCTTGCAGAATTGAAATGCTAGTCTAGGAAAGCAGGAAATGTCTAGTCTACTTTTGTGGAAACGAAATTGCAGAATGGAAATGAAATAAACTACTTAGCAGAAGGTTGTAGTAGGAAAATAGAAGAAAAGCAGCAATCACAAATACTTAGACGCTTCCCCGGCAACGACGCCAAAAAGAATGGTGGGCTTCAGTATTGCAGCAATAATGCTGCAACTCCTGGGACTCCCTTCTTTACTTTTATCAACCCGGTAGTTCGTAAAAAACTTAGAAGCGATGGTGCTGTATGCACAAGTACTAGCTCTTACCGCAGCTGTCACTTGGTCAGCTGGCACAAGTCCGCTAGGAGCTTAAGCCAACTTCTATGAGCTCAGAGAAGAAGCTTTTTAACTGATGGATGGAAGCTAACTCAAAGGAAGCTAATCTAATTTGCGGAAAGAAACTGGAAAACTGAAAGGAAATGCAAACCCTAGCAAACCCTAATTTTACCAGCTAGCCCTACTGATGCAAGAAAGAGGATGTGAGCTACTGAAAGAGATGCCATTGACTTCTAGGAAGGTAAAATACATGCGCCTAAGCTACTTCTATGGTAAAATCTGAAGAAAACATCTTTTTGTATTTTTTGAATAAGTTATCAAAATTATCGTGCATGTGATTCAACTGTTTTTGACTATGCAAGGGTGGATCGGCGAGAGGAAATGCTTGTAGGAGGTAGGGAAGGTTCGGAGAGGGCCTAAAGGGTCCTTAGCATCCTTCCAGAGAGTTTCATAGAGTTTGGCTATTAAGAAACCACTTTCGTGAGTTTCTACAGGAAGTCTACAGGGGTTCTATAATATGTTCTGGAATTTCTACAGGGTGTTTTGTAATTCTCTACAGGTTGTTCAGAGAGGGGATTTTGGAGGATTGATGGAGGAAGAAAGGTGAAGGAGTGGGTATGGAGGTGAGATAAGGGTGTGAGGAGGTCTAGGACTTGGTTGATGGAGCTGAGGAGTGGCGAGGATGGTTGGATTTGTTCAAGGAGGCGTAGAGCAATGTTGCACAAAAATATGGGAATTTAGGGCAAAGCGAGCGAATATGGAAAACGTAAGGAAAGAATCCAGGTTGGAGGATGGAGCAGGTGGGATTGATGGCGTATGGGCAGGTAAAGAAGTGTTACAGGCGCTCTGCAAGTTATTCTCCGAACTAAACAACCAAAGACTTGGAAAATCAAGGACCTAATTACTTTGACCTAATCTGACCTAGATAACAACAAAGAAAATGAACAACAATCGATTTTCAACAAAATCACGTGAAGTAACTATGCAACTAAGATATCATGAACCTAAGCATGCAACCACAACTGATATCAACTTCGGCAAATGAGAATCTAACACTAATAATTGCATGGTGAAGCAAAGGCAGTGTTTTTGGTGGCAGCAAGGTCACCTTGGTCCCAGCTCATGATCCCAATGAGGGAGAGGTGAGATCCGAGATGCTTGATAGCCTTTTTCTGAAGATATTCCCTGTTATTAACCTATCAAATCAATCTAAACATGAAAAGCCTTCTTAATCATCAACCGTGAGCTATGTAACTAAGCAATATTCTAATCTACTTAACAGAAATTATTTTGCAAAGACATAAAAAGCAAATAACAATACACAAAGGAAGACTTAGCACTTGGGTTGGGCCCAACCCCAAGAGCTACAGGCTCCTAAGAAGAACTCAGAATTGATGCCAAATCAAGCTGCTTTCCATTACTAAAAAATAACCATGTCACAAGAAAGTTATACAACAACAACTACAAAATGAGCTGAGAAAATAGCAGCACTCTAGTGCAAAAAACAACAGTCCAAAAAGTAACCTACGAAGGCTAGAAGCCTTCCTATTTATGCACTATGAGGGTCTCCAATAGCCCTCCTTAACTCAAGGGGCTTAGCTGCTCAAACTGCTAGTGATCAACCACTTTACACAAGACTGCTCGGCTGCCCTTGGGAATCCTTTTCGGTGGCCTGCTAAACTCTGAGCTGAGGGTGGAGATTTCGAGGAAGGGGCCATTTAATGCAAGGGACACCCTTCCTACGAATCCTCACCCTTGTTCCTTCATGCTTGGCTATCACTTGGCTCATAATTTCTTGGCCTTGGTCCCAAAATTTGTCCAAAAATCTGCATTAAAAACGTGTTAGCCTCCTTGGTCAAGTGACTATCCTCATTCGTTCAACTAACATAAATATACTCAGAAAACATGCATAAACTATGAAAAATGGTTGATTGACGAAGAAAAAATAGGAAAAATGAGCCCAATAAGTTACCCAATTCCGGGGCTCATCAACTTGTCGTATCAAGGAGGAGGAATCACACAACCTTCACTGAAAATGATAGTTATTAGTTTTTACGATGCCAGCACATGTCTCTAGCCTAGACTTCTAGATGTGTTGCGTTAGGTTCCAAAGCGTTGCTAGGTTCATTGAGATTTATTTTAGAGTTGATCTTGTTTAAAGTTTGCCTTTTAATGGTTCACTGTGTGATGTTGATTTAAAATTCCTAAAATGCAATCTACAATAATGAACAATCGTTGTTTATTTTGAGCAATGAAAATCCTAGCTATTGGGGAAAGAAGATTACAATTCTTTCAAAAAAAGAGAAAAGAGCACACACTAATGCACTTTCCTAAATCATTTTTCGCACACAAACTAAATGCAAATGCAAATGCATGTATTTGTTTTTCGTTCCCCTTAATGTGAAAAATTCCAAAAAGGAAAAGCAAGTGTAGCAAAGATCTGAAATATTTTACTCAAAGCGACATTTCGACAATTTCTTTTCAAAATAGATAGGAAGACTAAACAAAACTTTTCAATTTTGAATAGAAAATGCTTTCGACAATTCGAATAAGGACAAATCAAACCAAATACTTGAAGAAAAGTTCAATCGATTATTCAGGGAAGGAAGACTCAACGACACTTCTCTTTTTGACACAAAACGATAGTTACGACACTTTTTGTACCAAAGCGACAGATCGATTTAAGCAACTTTTCGACAAAGGATTGTAAATGATGGACAAATACATAAAAACATTTACTAATCCTAATCAATGGAGGCTGATCTATGTGATGCAAGCAGGCTTCAGTAATGAGGCACTGTTCATAAGCAGTAAATCAACTAGACAAGACTGAAAACAAGGAAAAAAACCCCAAATTTCTAGAATGGAAATAGGTTCATTTAGTCATTGCACCTGGGCTTTATAAATAGGGATGCATTGCACCTACTACACTCGAGAAGTGCGATTCATACTAGTTTAGAGTGACAGACAGTGCGATGGGCCAAGGAGCGCAACTGCAGTGGGTTTTGGCACAAATTTGCAGCTGTTTTCAGTGAGTTAAACTGAGCTATGATGGACAGTAAAGATAAAAGTATGGAGGCAAGTCTTGAGAGGTTACTAGGCTACCAAAATGGGATCTAGAATGCTTGTAAGTCAAATGTTTAATTCATAAACTAAACCAGAGATTGATTGAAGCAATATTCATCTACTATGCAATTGCAGAGCAAGAGCAGTTCAAAGGCTACCTGGCTGACTTCAGGCTCTGTCTATAGTTTATAAAATAAACAACAACAACAAACAAACATCTATTCGATCCCTAGTGGAGTCGCCATTTTTTTTCGGGGAAAACTAGTGTCTTTTTGATCAACTAGCCCTCTAGGTTTGGTAGCTACCCTAGAAACAACAGTTCAAAGTAATTCAACAATTTCTTCTATGAACAATAGATAAGAGAAAGATGAGGGGACCAACCTGGAACATTTTCTTAATCCTTTGTTTGATCTTTCTCCCCCTTTACAGAGCTTGAAACTCCTCTCCATACTTGTCCCGCTTGAAGAGTACCTATAGAAACACAGTAGCAAAGAATCATCAAAGCATCTTGATCTACTGTATCATAAGCATTACAGAATTAGATGTATAATGAACATACAATGGCATTCACAAATAATAACATTCACAAGTACACAATTATATGGAAGAAAACTTGAAGAACTTTATTAAATAGAAGGGAGAATTACAACCCAGTTTTCTGATCGAGCATCATCCTCCGAGCATCAATCCTTCTTCATCTCATGAAATAGAAAGATCACACCAACAATATAATGTTATTATCTCAAATACAAACTATCAACACTTCCTTGCAATTCACAATATTCCAGCCTCTAGATCTCTTAGATGAGGGATCCATTTATAGATGTGTGCATGGGTGTGAGTCATCTCTGGGGTTTTTATTAGTGTCATTCCACTTGTTGCATTTGGTTCCACTTGGAGATTTCTTGGATCTCTTACTCATCCCTAGGTGAATTCAGAGAGGCAAGTGTCATAGGAGAAGTTTATAGAAGATCCCATGAGCATCCACTTAGCAAACTGTCTCAGACATTTGTCCATCCTTGCCCATTGCACCCTATAGAAGGCCTAATCAATATGGATCTTACCTGGCTAGTGTAGAAGTCAGTATGGTCTAGTTTAGGCCAATTCTGGATGGTTTCTCAAGTGGAACTTTTGGGGAATGATGTAATCAGATGACCATGTTCTTTTTGGGTATGAAACAACACTTTTAGGGGTTGAAGAGCCCTAGTTTATCGACATATAAGATTGGGGTTGAAGTGCCAAAATACGTCTATAACAGTTGCCCCCTAAAGCATGAAGTCATAAATCTTGATGTCGGGTGAAAGGCTTTATCATGAGGATCCGAGGTTTCGAACTAGAAGGTGACCTGTATAAGATATAATACAATACATCATCATAATATAATTTTCATGATCTAGCTAGGGAAGGCATTCCCATGCTTAGCTTTATAAATTCATTTCATGTACATAGAACAGATAGTTTTCTGTAGTTGCAGCCTGGTGATTCTTCAGATGTAGAGTCATCATCCTTAGCTCGGATGACCACCTGTGCATCTTCTGTGTACATTTGATGTCTTTATATCCCTGAATATATCATATCCTGGATGGATGAAACTAGATATGGGGTCTTCAAACTCGTTCAATCTTCGCCCGATGCACAAGTGAATCCATGTGAAGAGATGTTCTGAAGTCAAACACGGAAAGACATCGGCTGATTACCAGCCAATAATGCGAGCTATTAACAGGCACGAGAGGAATCACTAATAGTGATAATGACCCTCAAGGTACTATAGTGTAATTCACTTGGTGTGAATATATGATCCAATGTCAAACAATACGCAAAATCGTTCAGTCAAATGCCATTAATGTCAACCTGTCACCGGAAGTGAGAAACTTGCCATTGAGGTATGCAAGCTTCAAAGCACTGAAAGGGGTGTTTCTAAGTCAACTTTTTGGATAATGAGCTGTTGTCAACAAGAAGTGACCTATTGTAGGGGGGACTTAATGTATCCCACATCTATGACATGAAATGAAGAAAATGATTTCTAGAGGAGAAAACAATCTGACGACACAAGGTTCAGGAACGACGGTCATGAAAAATGAAGGTTAAAGGTATTGCAGTGGATGAGGCATTAACTGGGTTTGTGGTTTCTCAACTGAATGAATTCTCTTGAATATGTCAATGACACTGAGATGGATTGGTAACATTAATCCCAAAATATGGATGGTGTGAAATACCAATGGTGATATGACCGGTGAATGGAATAACCCAACCCGACTCAATAATGGTGATGGAGTGGAAGTGCCATTTTCAAGAGTGACCTGCTACCATAAATTTCTGCAAGTTTTCTTCCCTTTTTACCCAGTCATTGCTGACTAGTACCTCTTTAGTTTTGTCAAGCTTGAGGAGGATAACATATTCTTGTTCTATAATTTTCCCTTTGGGCAAACCTGTCGCTATGTTTTAACGAGTCTAGCAATAGTGAAACTCATTCTTGTCTAGGTGGACAAGTTTGTCACTATTGTTTTAACGAGTTTAACGACAAGGATAATTCTATCCTTTTCATGTTTAGAGAGTTTGAAAAGGGATGAAAAGGAAACTCAAACATTTATTTTTCATAGCATAATCCCTTAAGTCTAAAAACGGATAAAATAATACAAAATGGATGACCTTTCTGATCACTTTAACGAGCTGAAAAAGACAAGCGCTCAAACTTTTTCGTGAGATAATCCCTCGGGTCCGAAAAAGATTAAAATGTATAGGAGGGATGGCACTTTCAATCACTTTAAGGAGCTGGAAAGGCCAATTGCTCGACAATATTTTCATATTTAGCAAATCTGAAAAGAGTTTAAAGGAGACTTGTTTTTGAGGAATGAGTGGTGTCTAGGGTAGCAACTAGTTCCGGGTAAGCTTGGAACTTCTAAAAACATGGTCATTTCTGGGAGGAGGTTGGCTAATAGGACCACTCATCACAGATGTTCCTAAAAAAGGGTAAACAACCAAGTGGAAGCATATGATAGGCCAAAAGAATGGAGGTGGTGAGAGGTACCAAGGCTCAAAAGGCTGATAGCATGGCAATCACGAAGGTTAATTACTCCAAGTGGGTTCATTTTTTAATGAGCTTGAACCATGGGGGAACTATTCTTGGTGGTGGGTTTATTTTTTAACGAGCATAAACCATGGGGGAACTAAGTTTCGTGGTGGGTTTATTTCTTAACGAGCTTAAACCATAAGGGAACTATGCTCAGTGCCAATTTCATTTTTACATAAGCTTGAAATGACAAAATTATGCTTGAATTAGTGGTCAAAGATGTTCAATTCACTGTTTAGCACATCAGGTTCTTTTGTCGGTCATTCAACCTACTCAATCACTCCATCAAATTGATTAGAAATACATATATATGTATGAAAAATGAACTAAAACTAACATTTTTCTTGAGGTACATGAATAGTAAACATAAAAAGTAGTTTTGCCTTTCACTTTCATCATTTCATTTCAAATTTGTGATTTGGAGCTCTGGAGTGCTTTTCCCCCTCAAATTTCACTAGATGATTTTGAGAGATCCAGTGGACTATTCTTTACACTGTCAGGACTAGGTAGGAGCTAACCCTGAGATCTTCATTTTCATTCCATCTTTCCTTGATTCTGAGCAAGTTTTTCTTCATTTCTGGGCCTTTGGGGTTTGAAGATCTCATTACCCAATCATTGCACCTAGCCAGTATTGAAAGGTGTGGTTCATATTGAGCTGCCAACTAGCTAGTCAGTATGCATCCCAACTTGCTCAAGGCAGGGTGTGATGGGCACAGAAGGGCATCTTTACATAGCGAGTTTTCATCAAAATTTTCCCTGTTTTCACTCAAATTTGGATCCTAACTTATCTTTTGTTTACATTTCAGATTTTTGTTGGATCAAGATGGTTGTCACATGGTGTGAACACAAACATGAAGAAGAGGACATGATTTATTTACATGACCAGGGCACAGTTACTACATTAAGAAACTATGGCTTGCTGAAGTTCTTTTTCATATCCAGCATGAGGCAACAGATCAGTTTGTTGCAGTATTTTCCCGATGCTTGGGATCTGATTGACCAGGTATTATAGATCAAAGGTAAATCTATTCCATTGATATTCGAGGACATCTACTCTCTGACAGGATTGTCGAGGTGTGGTACCCCTCTTTCACTTTCATGATTCGCTCGTGGGGGTGAATCCATGAAAGATTACATTCGTCAGTTCTACAGGGATGGATCTCAGCCTTTTAGAGATGGCAAGATCAATACCCAAGATGCCACTAATCGGCCCTTGAGGACCATCTTATTTACCTTTGCTACGTTGGCTGGTAGCGAGGCCCTTCATTTGGCAAACAGATCTTACATGCAGTATGCCCTGGAATGCCTGCAACGGAAGGTGTTCAACTGGTTTGACGCGATACTTCCCATCATAAAAGAACAAATATCCAAAGTAATGAATGGAAGGATCAATAATTTTGGCTACGAATCCATATTGACTACTTTTGCTTTGGAGAGGATTCCATTGATGCAGCCTTAGAACATTTCATTAGGATTTCCATCACCAAGGGAACCACGAATGCAGAGTTGGGTCGATCTTATGGCCAGACATGCCAGTCAGTCACATATTTCCTTCTCTGATGCCTTTTTTGAGTGGTTCCACCATCAACAGATGGTATTTGTAGAGTATCCATACATTGGGATGGACTTCCGAGGCGACCCAGATTTAGCATTACTGGTTGGCGAGCAGTGGAGTGCCATAGGTAAAATGATTCGACCACATCTTTATTTATCAATTTTATAATGATTTTGTGTTTTTTAATGTTACCAAGGCTAATCAAACTTATATGTGTGTGCGTATTTTGGACCAGTGTGACCAATGGTATGCCCACGGGCGGCATATGATGCTCTAGCAGGAGAGGCTGTAGGGACGACTATCCTTTGGGATCTGGACATATCGGAGACCCTAGCAATGCTGCAGAATCAAACTGAGGGCCTCACTCTCAATATTCAGGATGTCAGGACCGATGAGTTACCTTTGAGGTTACAACGCCATACTACTGGTGTGCCAAGTCGATGGACTAGGCTCCTGCACATGATCACATAGGTGGTGACATGCTATCACTAGCATAATTAGTCTAGGATGATTTTCTGCATTCATTTTGAGTTTCTTGGTCAGATGACTAATTTTGTCTTGGACACAAAACATTTTGTAAAAACTATAAACATCTATATATTTTTTATTTTTAGAGTTTTATTTTGGTTAATTTATGCAATCTTCATGCAAATGTTGATGTAAAATGCTTTCTTCACAAATGCTGCAAATGTCTATCTAACACATAGTTTTCTAATGAATCAATCAATGTGTTTAAGTTTCTGGAGATGTGTTGATATTGAATGGAATCAAAATGTCTTTCCAAAATCCTCACTCTTAGGAACATGCGATAAATAGCTGGGTTCTCAATGGAATAAACGCCAATAAGCTGTAGAATGACGAGTTGTGAATCTAGCCTGACAACAAGTCAGTGTATGCCACGCGAAATGGCATCAGAGAGAAGTTTAATCAATGCACTATACTCAGCGATGGTGTTCATCGATCAACCAATACATATCCCCCTCAAACTCACTAACTCGCCTTGGAGCGAAAATGGCCCAGGCTGTAGAAGATAGGTTCTGCTACTACAACTAGCTCCATTGGCATACCCAACAAATGGTTCCAAAAAGTCTGACATCTATGACAAATGTGAAGTGGATTACCTAACCAAAATGATAACTCTAAAAGAAAAATAAAAATGCAATAAATTCATATATACAAAGTTTACTGTACTTAATCAAGCATAGTAACGTTTACGATACAACCCGTTTCGGGGCTGCGATAGTGCAATCCCATCATAATCGACCAAATCATAGGCTCCTTTTGTCAATAGTCATTTAATAATGTAGGGGCCCATCCATAATGGTTCGAATTTAGCTGCTCCTAATTTTTCAGAGTCCTGATCGTAAAGCAAGACCAGGTCACCTTCTGAGAAGACAAGAGGCTTGACATTTTTGTGATATTGCGCCTTGACACGTTTCTTATGTGCTTCGTTAGCCAGTGCGGTGTCACAACAAGTTTCATCCAAGTGGATTAGTTCCAAGAAAAGAGCCTCTTCTTCTAAAGTTTTAGGAAGAAAACAATTACAAGCTTGAGGGACGATATTTCGCACTAAATTGGTAAGAAAGCTTCTAGACAATACACCAATTGAAAGGGCATGAATTTGGTCACATTTCTCACCGAAGTCCTATATGCCCACAAAGCCGAGTACAGGATTAAATGCCAATTTCGTTTGTGGACTCCAATCATTCTCTGCAGCATGCGCTTAAGGACTTTGTTGATTGCTTCAAGTTGTCCATTAGCCTGTGAGTAATATGGAGTAGAACTATTATGGGAAAGTCTTAATTTGGTGGTTAATTTGATCATCATGTTATTGCAAAAATGAAACCCATGATCTGTGACTATAGCCTGTGGTACACCAAATCTAGAAACTACATGGTTAAAAAAGAAAAGAGTAGCCGTTTCGCCACTTTTGTTTAATGTAGGCATCACCTCGGCCCATTTTGACAGTGACTATAATATACCCATGCCCCTTGGCTGAGGTGGGGTTACATGTCGTGAAATCAATGCCCCATTTAGCGAATGGCCCAACATCAACAACTGCATGCAGTGGTGTTGGTGGTAATCTAGTTTTGCGATCAAAAATATAACATGCATGGAAAATTTTGACTGCAGTTATGCAATCTTTAAATATGGTGGGCCATAAGTAACTAGATAGATGCCCCCCACAAGCACCTGAATGATAATCATTCAAAACTTTTTCGACCTCCTCGTGTGTGAGGCACCTTCGTAGAACTGTATCCATACCACGAAGGTAAAGCGTATCACCAATGATCAGATAGTCTTTGGCTTGGTCTCGAGTACGCCGCTGTTTAGAGTGAGAGGTGCTAGGCCTAAAAGTTTGGGTTTGAAGATAGACCAGTATATCTCCATACCACAGATTGATTGACGATATCAGAAATAGAGTCTCATCCATGATTGATGCTTTGGATGTTAAATTGTTGGATTACAAGGGAAGGTCACAAAGTAACTCTACAAAGATGACAGATTTCTTTGATTTGGATTTGGTGAATTCTAGATCAGATTCTTGCAAACTGGCTATCCATTTGGAATATTTTCTCCCCAGTAATTGATGCGATAGAATCTAGGTCATAGGGTTGCAATCTGACACAATGGTAGTTTTGCGAAAGAGAACATAGTGTTAAAATCTCTGTACTACTTGAACAGCTGCTAAAGACAAATTTTCAACATATGAGTACTTTCTTTTTGTATCATTAAGATTGCAACTTAAATAATATATAGGATGTTCAATTCCATTATCTTCTTGCACTAAAACCATGGTGATGGTTGTATCTGCAGTGACGAGATACAGGTTAACGTCTTTTTGATAATTAGGAGCGTACAGTAATGATGCTTTTAATAGGGAATCTTTTAAAGCATCAGAGGAATCTTGGAAAACCTAATCCTAGTGGAAGGGTACTTCTTTTTTCAAAATACGTGTATAACCTTTAGTGAGTTTAGTGTAATGTGGAATGAACCTCCTCAAAAAGTTAGCTTTCCCTTGGAGTTTATGTTGGGTCCCTATAATAGTAATGATTACCCCATTACTATTGTAGTTGCATCCCTTATTAATATTTTTGTGCCCCTATTGTCCCCATATTGTTATTACTATGCCCCATAGAGTCCCTTTATTGTTATTTTTGTGGCTTTATAATATTATTGTTACATCGGTTGGGTTATATTGTGACTCCTTAGACTCCTATATATAGAAAGGAGGTTTTGTCATTTGTATCATCCAAGAATTGTTCATTTATGTAATGTAAAGTATGTTTCCCCCTTGAAGAGGCTGAATTCTAAGGCGTTCATCTATCTTTTCTATCTTTCTTGAAGTTGGTTTCATAACATTTGGTATCAGAGCTTTGGATTCTAGGGTTTCACTGCTCCAAACAGGTCATCGTGGAATTTTCACTATAACTTTTTTTTTGTGACGTGTCAGAAGCTAAAAACAAAACCCATTTGATAAGACAACGCGTTGAAGCTCGAGTCCAAATTTGAGAGCTTTTCGCACTATATATGCGGAGATATGATTTGAGGAAGTTGGTCTTTTTGCAGACTACACAATTACATTCCAAATAGGTGACCTGGGGAAAATCGTCATAAATTTCTCTCTGAGCATCAGATTGAAATTTCGTAAGTAGGTATAGAAAGAGGACAGACTGTAGTTTCTTGTCTATTGTTTTTAGAGCCAAAGGTTGAAACAGTGACTCGTTACACGTCGTACAAGTTCGCTCTACTGAACTAGTCTATAATTAGGTCACTGTGGGAAATGTCGCATAACGCTTCCTTGGAGAATCCAATTTGGATCAGACTAGTGGCATTGCAAAAAGGACACAGAGGGCTACTGCAGGTCACAATTTTTGAACTGGATGATTTGAATGTACAGAGATACATCAGAGGCAATATTGAGCTCCTACAAAGTGAAAAAAGGTGTGTAGATTCTTTTAAATTCTTGATTAAGCTTGGTTTGAAAAATTATTTTGAAGGAATTCAAAGGGCATAGTAGAGCATTATTATCAATAATTTATGCCCCGAAGAAAGAAAATTCAAACACCTAGTAAGGAACTTGAAAGCTCAAGCATGACTCATGAAGAAGAGGGAGAAATGCTACATGATATATCAAAATTACAAGAAAAAGTGCAACAAATGTCACTCTCACAAAAGTTAACAGAAGCTAAGATAAATGGAGTGGAAGCTAAGATGAATGGCATGGAAGCTAAAATGGACATTTGAAGATAGATTTGAACAAAAATTTGAAGACAGGCATGGCATATTTGGAGACAGATTTGACAAATTTTCTACAAGAAATACTTACTAATGGTGAAAAGGTAGTAAAGGAAACTCATGATGTGAACAAAAGAAATGTTAATCATGATATCATAGACTCTAATGTGGGATCGAAGACAAACCATATTCCAAAAATTGATATGAGGAAGTTTGATGGCAAGGATCCCGCAACATGGATATTACAGATGGAGCAATTTTTCGATCTCAATAATGTGCAAAACACACAAAGGGTATGTATTGAAACTTTATATTTGGAACCAAATCAGTTTGTATGGTATCAATGACTTTTCTCTCGTAAACAATTTATCACTTGGGCAATGTTTACAGAAGAATTGATAGCACATTATGAGGATACAAAAAGAAACACTTTTTTTAGCCAATTGATAAGTCTCAA
>APFE030047432.1:8311-24665 GCA_000404065.3 Pinus taeda | reverse complement strand
GCCTTTGCCCCTTAAGCCCATCTCAACCGAAAAACCTTTTCAACAATGGGGTCTTGACTTCATTGGTGAAATCCATCCCTCTTTTTCAGGCTAGCACAAGTGGATTTTAATAGCCACCGACTATTTCACCAAGTGGATTGAAGCTATCCCATGTAGGCAAGCCAATGACTCCACTATTATCCAATTCCTTGAGGGCAATATCCTTTCCAGATTTGGCTGCCCTGAGAAGATCATCACTGATAACGCTGCTGCCTTCAAATCCAAGAAGATGATCAACTTCTACCATAAATTTCACATTACCTTGGGCCACTGTACAGCCTACTACCCTCAAGGTAATGGCTTGGCCGAATCATCCAATAAAAGCCTCATCAACATCATAAAGAAAGTGCTGGAGGAAAACAAAAAGAACTGGCATAGGAAGCTCACAAATGCCCTGTGGGCAGACAGACTTTCAACCAAGAGATCCATTGGGATGAGCCCTTATGAGCTAGTATATGGCATGGAAGCCAGATTTCCTTCATCTTTGGGCATTCTGACTATCAAACTGTTACAGGAGATTCAGGCTGAACCAAATGACATTCAAAGAAGAATTAATCAGACCATTCATCTTCAGCAAACCAGAGAGCATGTGTATAACAGAGCTCAAATTTTGCAAGAAAAACTCAAAAAGACGTTTGGTAAGAAAGCTAAGTCTGAGGACTTCTGTGTTGGCGGCAAAGTTCTAAGGTGGGACTCACGAAGAGAAGACAAGAGAAAACATGCAAAATTTGATTTTCTTTGGAATGGTCCATTCATTATCAGCGCTGTGCAAGGCAATAACACATACTTCCTCAAATCTATAGACGGTAGCACAGCTGAAGAGGGCCCTGTAAATGGCCGAATGTTAAAGCATTATCATAATCCCTTTCGTTGAGAATAAACCAGTGGTATCATGTCTGTACATAAATGTTTGTATATATCAACACTTTGTTTTATGTTTGTGTAAGAGTCCGGATGACAGAGCACGCAGAAGAAAGCAGGCAGTGCTACACAGTCCACAAGCAATTCAGTTGAGGGAAAGTGTTGTTCTCATTCCAAAGTGCCAACTATCCAACAGTCAGCACTAAGAAATTTCAACCTACAACAACAATAGAAGATCAAGGCAGTCTGACCTGCTGTTCTTAGCCTTTCACAAGGAAAAGCCATCCCCAAGTGGAGCCACTATTAGCCTCCTACTGCAGCAGGTTACTCATCTTTCATGATTGACATTTTTACATGCCAAATATGTCATACTTTGCATGCTGCAATGTTCTATATTTGCTACAGAGGCCAAAGAAGGATGCCATGAGAATGTGCTAGTCTAAATGCCACTGTTGTGTTCCAATTTTGATGTGCTATTCCATTTTTGAAGAATTTTCAGTTAAAAGGAGGTCCAAATAGCTTAATCTTGGTCTCCCTAGGTTTCAATTTCCTGTTGTAGAATATAGAGAATCATTATCTGTCCAAACAGCTTAAACTTGGTAGATTCTTACATAGGTAGAGAAGCAAGGGTGCTCAACAGCTTAATCTGAGCCCATGGATGGAATAAGTATAGATGTAGGTAGGAGGACAGTAAATAAAAGAAAAAATTTGAAAAGTTGGGTTTTCTAGTTCAAGTGCACCCAAACCAAAAGAAGAAAAAATGCCAAGCAAAGTAGGCTGGGTAAGTAGTTTCGTGGTTGCAGAAATCAAGCTATGTGATCCATTTCATACTTTCAAGTGTTATATTCATTCAGATCACAGTTTTGTGGCACTTTCTCATGTTGATCAGATCAGGCAAGGCATCTCTAACTCCCCCTTCTTCTTATTTCCCAAGTCACTCACTAACACCCCCTTGAGGACTTTGGGATCTGCCCAACCAGTCCAGTTTTCACTCCATCCTGGTTAAAAACCAAGTTGACATCTGAGTTGGCTTAGTGAAAAGAAGCCACATTTCTTGTGTAAAATTTATCTTTACACTATCCATTTATTTCCTTATGCTTAAGTTTCCATTCTAAGCTTAGCATGCATCCCCTCCTTTGCATTCCAAAACCTCATACTAACATCTAACCCTATTATCTAGCTCCCTAAATTATTTTCCCTCCCCCTATTTTACAAAAAACTATATAAAAACCCCCAAAATATTAAATATCCCACCCCATGGCAACTATAGCCAAATAAATAAAAGTCCGAGAAATACTAGGTCTATTTGAGGCCTTAGTATTAGCCCTTCCACATTCATTTCCCTTGGGATTTGTTTAACCTCTGGTTAAATAAATAACCATGCTAAAACCCCTCCCCCACACACCAAACCATACCACACCCCGCGCATGCATAACATTTCGATTTCATTGATATTTGATCAATGAATAACCATGACCCCGAGCGCGCATTTAACCCGTAAACCCAAAGTCCAAAACCCACTTGAGGCCACGAATAATTAACGTTTATCGCGCGCGCATTTTTATTAAGACCCGTTCATTTTGTCCCCCCGTCCACCGTCGGATCAGCCCTCCCAGATCCGACGGCCCTCATGCATATCGGGCACCCCTTCATAACGGAGCGATAGTACCCGATGGTCGACGGTTTCACCGTCGTACACCGGGACAGCTGTCGGCCGCCTATTGCATCGGGTCGCCCCTGACACATACCGCTCCCATACCAAAAGTGGTCCGACGCAAACCGCTTACCGCCCTCCCTTGTTGCTTATGTCACCGCATGACGATGCCGCCACCTCACCTACCACTGTGCTGTACCCTGCTGCGTCACCCTACCACGTCACCCTGCCACGTCACCCTGCTGACGTCATCATCCGTACTGGGTCCCATTGCTGACGTCATGCTGACATCACCTACCATAACGCTGATGTCACCCGTCGTACCGCTGACGTCATCCGCCAAAAGGAAAGCGCTCAAGTGCGAAATCGATGCTTCGGAGGCCCATAATCAAATTCTGAGGCAGTTTTTGATGTGCATCGCTACGGGAAATAGGCCAAAATGGGGAATCTTAATTTTCAGCAGTTATTTTTGCCTCGAAAGGGCAGAAAAGGGGCGATTTAATAGTTTTTAGCATATCAGAGAAAAGAAGAAGCCCAGATTCAATTAAAGAGTATCAGTGAAGTGGCAAAGAGTATCAGATCGACAATATCAGAGCCGAGAAGCATTAAAGACCATCCAAACAAATTCAATGAATACCATAACAGAGTTAAAGGCCATTAAAACCAAATCATATCATATTTAATAAGAATCACAGTCACCTAAGAGCAGCAGAACCGACTAAGAGGTGTAGATTAGAAATGGAGGGCGCAGTGATTGCAGATTGGACAAGCAGAGCTACCAAAGGACGACAGATAGCCTGATTTTTGAAACAGCTGCCCCCACCATAGCATTAGATAGATATTTTCATTACTTATAAGACAAGTTAGGTTAACTGCATTTATTTCCTAAAGATCTTCTAGCATATCTTTTTTGTAGATATTTTGCCTATAAATACAGCCCTGAACAATGTAATAAGGGTTGGTGGGTTGTTTGGTTGATCTCTCATTTTGAGAGCTGCACAGTAAATATTAAGAACTTCTGTAATCAAATATTGTTGGAATGCTTGCATCTGAACTGGCTGGTTGTGTTTTTAATGGCTGAAGAAATTGGTATGAAATTCTTGTGCTTGCTCACGGTTCAATAAGTTTTTCCTCCCTTCGTTTATCAGCTTATATATAGATGTACCAAATATATATCATAATCTAAGTTGCAGGAAGAAAGAATAGACCAGAATTGGTTTTCATGCCCTCTGTGCTCAATTCGTGTAGCTTTTCCATGTTTTCCTCTGAAATTAGCGATGAATATGCATTCTTAATTGATCATGTTTAAGCTGTTTCCTTCACATATGAATGCTGTCTAGGAATTCTTCCTTGCTCCTAGATATTATTCATCCAATTTCCCTCTTTGGCTGGATGAAAGATCTTTGATTGCCTCTCATCCCCTGACCTCCATTTCATCCTTGTTCCAGCATAAATCATTGTGCCATGTGTAGCTATCCTGCTCCATATTCCCCTCTTCTACCAAAGAAAACACACCTTTCAGTTCACATTCATTGACTCCATGCCCAATGGTTTGAACCTCTTACACTTTGCATGCCAACTCTGCTTGAATAGATCAACCATCCCATCAATCAAAATCAAAACCCATGTGCATCATATCTAGCCTAAAATCCTTCAAACAAAGCTAAATCCCAAAGAGAGAGCCCTCTCTAATTGCTAGTAGGCTAGGACCTGCAGTCCAAAGATTGGTTTGTGGTTACCTCGGTCGTATTCCCTTGGGAGTCAAAGGGAATAACCTGAGTGATAACAAAACCACCCATCGTGTTCTCTAGGAGACTTGTTGTTAAGCCAAGAGTCAAGGTCAAGATGTACTAGCCCTTGGAGGGCGCTTGTAACAAGAAGGAAAAATATTTAATGTAATATGTCATGTCTAGAAGCCTTCAAGTGATGAGTCATCCAACCCTATTCAAGTCAACCTAGAGAGGCCTAATTCGCTCTCATGGAGGCCTATAAAAAGAAGAAACTCACCTCATTTGATATACACATCGAACAACAAGTTATATATGATCCTAACGAAGAAAAGAGAGGTCTGATCCAATGAAATTGTGTGGGAAGGAGAGAGAATTCTTGGGAGGCCAACAAATCTATGGAAGGATAGGAAATTTTGTCTTTGTTACTCACACGTGCAAGTTTGAGGGAAGAAATAGGGTTTCCTCATTCTAGTTTTTGCAAAGATATATTTTGGGTTTTGGCTAGCTCTTTACTTGGGGTTTGGTTAAGGTCAAGGTCTTGGAAGTCTTCATTGAAATTCTATAAGAAGATATTTTTGCGGGTTTTCCTCTCTAGGAGAGGTTTTGGCCTTGGCTAGAAACCTACATTTGGTGTTCTTGTGTTTGGATTGTGATCTTCTTATTGGAATTTGTCTTGATGATCAAACATAACTAAATGATAATAATAATATCACAATAAAATTTCATGGATAGAAGATAAATCAAATTTAAAATAACCCTAACTATTATGCCCTAGATTTCTCAACATGGTATTAGAGCTAGGGCTTTGAACAGTGGGAAGAAAGAAGATCAGTTTTGATTTAATTTTACATCAAGAAGATCAAGTTCCATGAGCCAACATTGTGAAGGAAAGTAGAAGAAGTTCTAGGTAAGTTTTCAAGACCTAATTGCGGCCATTCTCAAGGCTAGTGACCCTTCGTTGTTAACCAACTCTTCGTACCCTACAAACCCCGCAAATGGAATTAATTATCATTAAGATATTATTCCCCTTAAGTATGAAAATTATTTTCATCTTCCTAAACGATTTAAACCTTCTATCATAAAGACACATATAAGACTGTACCTCAAAAGAATTTGAGAATCAAAGATACAGGAAGAAACTGCACTTAAATTAGCACCAAAAATACAAGCTGAGATTTACATAGCTAAATCACAATACTCACACTATCTTTCGTCTCTTAACAATAATATTTATGGAATTAAATATAGTTATTTATTTGGAATATATGTGATAGATTAATCTAACAAATTTTTTACATCAAATGAAGTCATTCAAGATGTCATAACAAAACATAATGTTTCTTGGCTCTTTAAAATTTAAATAAACATATATATTTGATACAGGTTGCAAGAATCACTCATAAGATATAAAAGCAATTTCTAAATATAAAATAAATAAATTATTTCCAGGTTCATCAAACTCACCTTGGAGCTATCCACACTTTCCACCATTTACAAGTTGGGTACATCAACTGCCATTAGAATGTTGAATATACAACAAAATGCATGAGCATAACATCCATACTAGAATTCAACAAAAAGTAAAGAAGTCATCATAAGACAACAAATCTAATAGTGTTGCATGCATATGCAATATAAATTCTTCCTCTCACACCTTAAAATAATAAGAATAATAATGCTCATAGAAGGCACCCAATTTTCAAGGGAATAAACAATAAATGTAGATGATGCGAAAAAAATTATTAGGTGCTCAATAATGTTAAAGCATATAGTCTTAGATTCTATAAATTCTTAATGTTCCAAAGTTATAGTATAAGAAAATATGTGTGCATAGCCCCAAGGGTTAGCCCAATCGGTCAAGACAGGGCCTCGCTAGATGGGAGGTCACAGGGTCAATTCCCGAAAGCTCTTGGGGTCAGGTCTTGCAGTAGGCCGCGGGGCGTCAAGCCCAGATTTTTCCAGTGGACGTAGCACCACCCATTGACCAAAGGTGTCCGTGAACCACGCGCACAAAAAAAAAATCTGTGCATAACGAGAACTTGGTGTTTAAAATATTCAGGGTTAAGATGGATCTATGCATTTTTTATTTTATTTTTTCTGTTTAACATTTCACATTTGAATTCAATTTTTCCTGACACGTGCGACGCATATCATCCAACTTGACCACAAGAGCACCTCATTTATCTAGGCACAATTACGGTTAAAGGGTCAGTCATGACTTTAACTATTTTTTTCCACCCATTCCTTTTTTCCTTATAACATTTGACATCTAACATTAAATTTTTTCCTTTTAATATTTGATATCTAACATCAAGTTTTTCCATTTTATTTTACTAATGTGATGGACATACATACATATGTTACACGTCTCATCCAACCGGGATGTAAGATCACCTCACTTCTCTAGGTGAAATTACGGTTGAAGGTTCCATCCACAATTTATTAAAGGAATATCTTATACATCACTCCAGGTAGTTGTAGGTTGCACTATAAAAGTATGAGAGTATGAGAAATTATAGAATAGAAGTTTCATGTGATGATTTTATACACATCTTAAGTTTCTGCACATATTTTATTTCCATGTATCAAATAATAATAGGTTGTCACACAAAAATCATGTCCTCCTAGCTATAGCAAGGACCTTCCATAGTTTGAGGGGAACTCTTTTGCTACTACCCCACATGTCTTGGCATTTATGAAGCGTATATGGGAATTAATGGAAATACATGAAGATTTCATGATAAGGTTATTTATAATTTATTTAGGACAAGGGCATGGTGGCTAGCTGAGGCATTCTTGTAGCCCAAAGAGCATACATTCTCTCAAAGCTCTAGTTGAAATCTTGCTCAAGCATTGCCAACCAAGGTTCAGAAATTTGATGGTACATATCAAGAATTGTTGAAAACCCTATAAAAGGAAGGCCTCCTTGGCCTTTTTGAAGGAAATGATAACATTGTTGGGGATGAAAGTGGAGCATCTATGGAAGAGGGATTGTGCTCATAATTTGAATATGAAAACACTAGATATTTGTAACACGAGCAACCTTGTGGCAACAATGACAAGAAGGAGGGCCATTTTAGCATCTAAAGTGATTGTTGAACACATATATGAGTACCACTATGAACGTTGTGATGGAATTATTACACCACCTTCAAATGATACATGTGTCACTCTTTCTGGTGAGGATTGGCATCAGGTTGGTAATGTTCTTATTGGTTGCCTCATAGGAAACAATGTTGCAGATCCAAAAGAAGAAATTAGTAGTAGTTTTGATATGAATTTGGTGCAGGATATATGCCCAAAACTTTAAGAAAGAACACTCCCTTCTCTTATGGATTATGTACATGATAATCATAATAATGAAAACATAAGCCTTGACACTCATAATGGTCCTCTCATCAGTATGGATCAATCTTCAAACCATATATTTGGGGTTGGGTAGAGGCAAGTCCTATTCACTACTTGCATGTATGACTAATGGTTGGTGATCACAAAGAAGAGGGGAAGTCTGATTCTGATCCCTTCAGAAGCATTCGTCAGGAGGGTTTTGAGACTGTGTCATGTTATAATAGTGTTGGACTAACCTCCCTAGACTTGTCACAAGAATTGAGGATAGAATATCCCTCTGAGGACAAGAGACTTTGCTCCAAATATGACAACAATAAGGATTTTGCACCAAACATTGGAATTTCTGATAATGAGTATCAACATTACACAAGTTATGAAATCCTCGATGATGAATTTGTTGCTCTAGAGGAACACAAGTATTTCTATTTTTCACACCAATTTACCCAAGTCTTGGACAATGAAAAGTAGAAATCAGCAGAGTCCTGTTATCTCTACAATCAAGACCGCAAACCTTCTTTAGTAGAGAAAAGGTGTATGGAGAATATTTGTGAAGAGTTAAAGGAATTATATAGTAGTGTAATAGAAGCCACAACTCTTCACATTGGAGCGAAAAACAAAAAGGTGCCCACTAGATCTACATCTTCCAAATCACCGAATTTATGAACATCTATGCAAACTTTGGTATGTACATTTTTTATTAGTGAAATTATTAATAATGGTTTGTTCTAGTTTTGCAAAGGAACTTAAGGCCCTCCTATTGGAAACTATATCAATCCTAGAAAGGAGTAGAACCCTCTGTCTATAGTTCAAAATTTTTGTATGGTTTTGTGCTTAAGCCCTAGAAGGACAATCTCCAAAAAATCCACTCCTATGCATTAGTTGAATGGTTATGTTGGGCGTCAGCCCTATTTTGAGACCAATGTCAAAGGTTATCGAAGTTTTGAGTTCAAGCTACATGAAGAAAGTTTTGAGCACGTTTTGCAAATTCAAAATCCAAATTCAAGAAGCTAAAATTCTTAAGTCTCAAGTCTATCATTTTTTCTTAAAAGAAGTTGAAATTGTGAGCATGTTTGTGAAGGATCCAAGAGCATTATTTAAGGATATACATGTATATTATAGAGATTCACTAGGAAAAACTTTGAATCAAATACTAATACCGCTTGTCGCTCTCCACAAGACGACTCCTCACCTCTTCTTCTATTTGTGTTAGGTGTTCATAGAACCCGTCATTTTGTAAATCCTTGATCATGAAGGTTACAGTAGTTGGACACAACACATGAATTTTGGGTTATGGACTCCCTTCGTAATGAGAATGAGAGAGTAGTTGGGTGGGTAGAAATGAGGTAGCTTGGTTGTTGTGTTTCTTGGTTGTTGAAGCAAGAAAACTAGGCTTAGAGATTCAAACGAAAGAAGTAGGTCTCGCTCAAGCTGGAAAGGCAGAAAGGTGGTCTTGTAGGAAAAACTTGCTCAAGCTAGAAAGGAATAAAGGTCGTCTTGCTAATGTCTTTCTCAAGAAATAAATTCATAAAGGCTTAAGGTTAGAGAGAGGCTCGAATGCAAAATGCGGCCTTTCCCTCCGCGGATGATGTGTAGCTACGCTGCTCCTGACATTCTCTAAATGTATGTTGTATTTTTCCCTCTGCTTGGCCAAAAATTTGTATAAACAATACCTTAGGTTATATATATTATTGTATGGTATATTAAAACCCTTTAGGCCCTCATTATAACCACAATATATTATTTTGTGATTTTTCCATTTTTAATGCTCCAATATGAACGCATGTGACATAATATTAGTTTGTAAGTGACGCCCCCGTGAATATGCCACAAGCTTTACCTTCCTCCTTGCTTGTAAGCTCCAATCACAACTTTGATTTCTATTATTAGAACCTTCATGTACAACTAAAACAAGCCAAGGATCCACCACATCTACGTAGCATAAATTAATTACTATATTCAATGAATCAACAAGGCATTGAAAGACATGCATGTAAATGTAAAACAACACATATATGAAAACAAAATATTCTTTATATTAATAAAAATAGGAGAGCATTTACAACCAAGAATAGTAGTTGATCTTGAAGAGTTCTCCCCAAGTTGACTTGTCCTTCCTTGTCACAAAGCACACCTCAATGCCACCCTAATGCATGAAGATTATGAATCCTTTAGATTCAAGGTAACAACATGAGGGCATAATCAGTCTCCAAAATCCAAACTTGATGTTATGGATGGAAGTAAATTTATAGGAGAGGGATGGTAGTTTAGGATTTATCATAATGAGCTTGAGATCCAAATATGACGGGAGGATGAGCTCAAGGGATAAGGGCTGAAGCCTCCAAGGTAGGATCAGATAGGATTCGAGCTTCTTATCCAAGATAAACAACCCGTGGAAGATTCTAGAAGAATAAGATTCAAAAATATTTTTAATTTTCCTGAATTTATAGATTCAACGCACCCCCAGCAAGGAGCAACTAGTGTTGATCAACATTGGTGCAAAAGGGAGAAACCTACGCTGAACGAAGGTGGCTAAATGGGTAGGGTGCATTGGGGCTAAAAAAATTGATTTTGAGCAGTTAATCCCAGAAACTCAGAATTTTTAGAAAGGTCATGCTTAGGGATTTGTGTAGGGATGATGACAACATGTTCATGAATGTGGATTGATCCAATTTGTAGGCCTATTTACTAGATGTGAAAAATATGCCATATAACATATTGCCCCCTAAAACAAAAATTCAGAAACGGTAGATGATGATTGAAGTGTTTACCTTGCGATAAGTTTGGATCAAGAATAACTGGTCAAGATCATCATTTGTTACAACACATTTTCATCATGATATCTTTGCTGAGGGAGGCATACCCATGCTCAAAACATAAGCTAACATTAAATGTAAAATGATAAATAAGTTTATCTAATGATGAAAAAGAGTGGACCCATTTTTGGTTGACTCTCTATATGATCATAGCCATCATACTTTTGTAATCTTGTATTAATCCTAAAAGCACAACCCAGATGGATGGAACTAGATCCAAAGTCTTCTATCTTGTTCACTTGATCATCCAATGTACAAGTCTAACCATGCGAATAAATGAGTTGGATTAAAAAATGGTAGACACAATCTGATTACCAACCAATGATGTAAGTTGTTAAAAAACATGAGATAAACCACTGATGATGTTGATAGTTCTCAAGGCACTGCAATACAATTCGTATGGTGTGAATGAAGGAGCTAAACTTGAACACCACACAAAGTCTTCCGGTCAAAGGCCAATAATGAAGACCTGTCAATGAGAGCAAGGAAATTTTCCATTTATGTATGCAAGCCCTAAATTACTGAGGATAATTTATAGGTCAAATTCCTATATAATGAGCTGATGTCGACAAGAAGCGACTTGTCTAGGAGGGCCTTGATGTATCTCCCATCAATGACATGAAAAAGGTATCAAGATTTGAGACAGAATGATGCTGATGTGGAACTAGTTTATGAAAAATAGACATGAAATGAAGGCTTAAGAGAATTGTAGCATATATCAACTAAATAACTTATCTTGAACATATCAGTGACACCAAATAGAGTTGGCAGCATTGACCCAAAACTGAATACGGAGGCTTTGATATGGTGTGATGAAACAAAAATACAAGCATATTTCCAAATCCAACAACCACAGATATGAAGTGGAAGAGTGTCATGTTCAAGAGCGACTCGCTACCATTAATAAGTAGAGTGCCCTATTTTTCCAATTTTCCCAACCATTTTGTGTTTAGTACCTCTTTATTTTTTAACAAGCTTGAGGAGGATAACATGTGATTGATCTATAAGTTCATCCTCGATGAATCCCTTTGAGTATTTTTAACGAACCCTGAGAAGTAGTGGCTCGACCTTATCATGTTCGATGAGTCCATCATTGGTTGATGATTTTATGAGTCCAACAAAGGTCTAACTCGAATCCTTTTATATGTTTAGAGAGTTTGAAAAAGAGGTGAAAAAGAAAAATCCAAACGTTCCTTTTTGTAAATAGTCTCATGAGTTCGAAAAGAAATAAAATAATACTCGAGAGAACCTATTATCCATGTTCAGCTAAGGTATTCCTTTTGCGTAAATAATCTAACTCAGTTTGGAAAAGGGTTAAACTTATACTAAGTAGACATCCTTTCATTTGCTTTAATGAGTTCGAAAAGACAAGTGCTTGGTAATATTTTCATGTTTTGGGAGTCTGAAAAGGGTTGAAAGAGGACTCCAAGGTGTTCCCTTTTTGTGAGTTTACAGAGCTCAAATAAGTGATAAAAGTATGCTCTTTGGTCGAAATGATCCATTTTCATTCAAATATCATTAAATCCGTCAAACAACTGTTAACCTTCTCAGAACATCACCAAAAGATTAGAATATATAATACACAGTAAAATTAAGTCATATTTAGGCCAAAATAATAAAATATTAATAAAATAATCATGAAAATGACCATAAATAGGAAAAAAGTAATTTCATTTTTACCATTTTACATTTTACCTCTTGGTGAGTGAGCTCTGAGTGCATTTTTCCCCTAATCTTCAAGTAGTAGATCTCACCTTCCTCTTTCTTTTTACAGTTGCAATTTTTCATTTCATGCATATTTTTCAAGTTTGTGGGTGACTTAGGGCTTTAATTTTGCGCCCTAGTTCCAACGCACCCCAACAATGTCAAAAGGTGCATTGGGCAAGCAAAATTTTAACTATGAAGGGCGATGCAACACACTTTCTCTATTTGGCAGGGTGCACTGGGCGCATTTCAAAAAAAAGTTTTGCTTATTTCACTCAAATTTATCTCAATTTTTTGCATGGGATTCACTCTAATGATTTTTCTTATCATGTTGTAGGTATCCATCAGAACGAAATGGCTTTAATTTGGCGAGGAAGAGAACATGAAATCTAAGACATGGATGTTGCCAATGATCCAGCAACCATTCAAGCATTGAGAAATTGTTTGCTTCTCAAGTTCTTTTCGCTTCTTGGGATGAGACAACAAATGGATCTATTGGAGTATCTTGTTAATGCATGGGATGTTCAGACACAGGTTTTCAGGCTTGGAGCACATATGCTCAACATACAAGTGGAGGACATCTATTTCTTGATATGTTTATCGAGGATAGGTGCCCCTATCTCATTATCTGGTTTGAGAAGGGTTGGAGAGATTGTGAAGGACTATATCACTGCACAATGTAGACCTCGATCCCAACCAACCAAACATGGGAAAATCGAGATAAAGGATGTGGTTTGTTTTCCTTTGAGGACAATCCTATTTATCATTACTAGATTGGCTAGTAGAACTATCTCACATTTGGCTAACATGTCCCAAATGCAATATGCCTTAGAGTGCATAGAGCTGACAATATTTAACTGGAGTGAGGGATTACTAGCAAACATAAAAAAACAACTCACCAAGGTGAAGGATGGACAATTGAAAAAATTAGAGTAGAATTCAATTTTTATCTCTTTTACCTTAAAGTGGATTCCATTACTCTGACAACAACATATTTCGCTCGAGCTCCCAGATCCTAGAATCCCACAGATGTGACGATGGGTGGATTTCATGTCCAGACATGTAGGTTCATTGTCCATGAGTTTCACTCCAGTCTTCTTCCGATGGTTTCACATGCAACTCATTATGATAGAAGATTATCAATATGCTGGGATGGATTTATGTGGAGACTCAGATCCTATGCTTCTTGATGGCGAGAGATGGGGTGCCATAGGTAAAACAATTTTCTCATTTCTTCTATTTCTAAGTTTTACAATTTTTTTTATTTTTTGTGTATCCAAGACTTGACTATCGATTTTTTACATGTTGACATTAGACCTGTTCGACCAGTGGGTTCATCCTATTTTCAGCGTGATGGAGACCACAAGAGGCACTAGTTGGAGTATATGTTGTTGCAGGGGGACGAGAGGTATTACAAGATCTCAATGTAGCTGAGACTCTTGTAGAGTTCGAGCGACATATGGAGGGATTGACCCAAGGCATAGTTGAGACTAGGGTCGATTAGATCTCTATGAGACTGCTTCATCATACTATTGGTGTGCCTAGTCGCATTAGCCGACTGTTGTGCAAGTTGGCTCATGTTATTGATTGTTATCATGAACATCATCAAGATTAGTTTACTAGGAGGATACATAGTCGTATTTTGACTGCATGTATATTTTTGATATGACAGGTCGTGGCCATATGTGTCTCATGCACAAGTTTTTGTAAAACCAAACTTTGCTAATAATATATATAAACTATCAGTATATACATATAATACATTAAAGCCATATATCGCCATAGTAATAGCGTACTCAAGATACTTCACAGGTTCTATCATCTGGCAAAAAGAATTGGTCGAATTTCAGGTGTGGTATATTGAAGCTATTAAATATAACATATCACAAATGTCTGTCTAAAACATGATTTGCCAATGCATTTGCCAATGTATTTAGACTTCTAGGAATGTGCTGATATTGAATATAACCAAAATGTATTTCCAGAAGGCGATGCCTCATTGAAGGAATGTGACCATACCATATTTCATAGGGATGACATGGGCACCTATTCTTTATATACACAACACATAGAACTACATCTGCCCAAAACATGATCTCAACATTCTTGAAAAACATCATTGAATGTACCATATTTAAGATCGTCTTGTTCATTCTTTCAGCTACATCGTTCTCTTGATGATTATAGGCATGGTTGTTTAATGCTTGATCCCATGCTGATAAAGATGGTTTT
Source organism: Pinus taeda (assembly GCA_000404065.3). Classification (NCBI taxonomy): domain Eukaryota; kingdom Viridiplantae; phylum Streptophyta; class Pinopsida; order Pinales; family Pinaceae; genus Pinus; species Pinus taeda. Next base: position 10,284 of record APFE030047432.1, on the reverse strand, counting down.
CAAATCCATTTGAAGTATATTATTTTCCATTATCAATAGGAATAGAACCAATATGAAATTATGCACCATTTTCTATCTATGCATGAAATTTCTTGAAAGTTTCAAAAGCTTCAAATTTGTTCCATCTTAACACCGGTGGCTTCTATGTCATGCATAATGACTCTTAACACCGGTGGCTTCTATGTCATGCATAATGACTCTTATCTTAAAGGCTAAGGCAATGGGATCCTGACCATCTGATTCTAAATAAAACAATTTGATGATCAATTGAATAACTTCAAGCTCATAGTGTGATTCATATAAATCCTTCATCTTATTTAAGGCTTCAAAATCATTTGTGAAAGGTACAATATAATGGCTCAACTCTTTATTGATTGATGTTGTAATCAAGGCATATGTCTTATTGTTCTTTTTCTCCCATATGGCAAGCTTCTTATCAGAATTGGGCTTCTCAGGAGGATTGCCTCCTTCTCCCTCACAAAATCCTTTCCACAACTCATTAAAAATCAATGTGTGCTTAATCTTCTTGGACCACTCATGATATTTCCAGTAAAAACTACTCCAACTACGGAGATAAGTGAATGCATCATAAAATCTAATATAAGCCCAAAATAATTACAATACTTACAATAAAAATTAATATCTTTACAATAAAACTAATTGACTTTATCTTAAAGAAAGACCAAATTATACATATTCCATACAAAAATACAATTATTCTTTAAAAAAAATCTCCACTAAATAAAATGTATATGAAAATATTGGTATTCAAGATTTTTTTTTTTTTATAAAATACATACCATTAATGCAATAAATTAATTTGCATTCATAAAAAAAATCCCCACTAAGAAAAACACACTTAAATGCAATAAGCAAATATATTAGCAAAGAAAGTATAGCAACCAACTTTAGCATGCCAAAAATTATTATTTATAATGTTTCTAAGTAGTAAAAGGCTGTTGTTTATAACGACTCTCACTATTAAGAAGTTATTACTTGGTTAAAGTATATTGGACTGTTTTAACCAAAAACCCAATTCAATATTTGTATAGTTTAATATTGAAAATTGAAATTTATTATTTTTTAAAAATATTTTAATTTATTTATATTTAATTTAATTGGCCATCAAATTAAAGGTTTATTTTAATTTATTTATATTCAATTTGATTAATTATTAAATTAAACATTTTATTGCTCTTCTTTTGAAATATGTTTTATCCATTTAAGCCATTTATACTATGTTGTTAGCCTACACTGTTGGTTGCTACGCTGGTGATCCTGGCCCTGGCCTCAATGCATCCCTGAGCAATTACACTTGCAGATGTTGAGCCTACATTGTTGGCTGCTACGCTGGTGATCCTGGCCCTGGCCTCATTGCATCCTTGAGCGATTACACTTGCAGATGTTGAGCGTATGTATGGACTTAGTGACTTTGAAAATTGTATTGAATTTGACACAGGTTAATTATGTCATAATAAATTCTTCTCGGACTACAACCTTGCCAAATGGACATCCGGAAGTTTTTTTAAATAATATTTTCTCTGAAAACAAGAGTGTAAGTGAAAATACTATAGATGTTTTGCATCATACTGTATTTCAACTTATAACAACACTAATTTGTATTTCAACTATCCCGAGCTCTGAAGTCATGGAACTCATGCTTAGTAATTTAATGACGTGACAAGAACTTCTGGAGATGATCTTTTGGGAAATATTAAAGCTACCACACATTTATCTAAGCATGTTTGACTGAATTAATCCTCTATTTTCTACTCCCAACCCCTTAATTCCCACAAATTACATATTTCCATTTTGTTCAATGAGTTGTCTATAATGCGATTTTTTGGAGATTCCGGTGACGGAATCCGGCGGAAGAAATGAAGTTAAATCTTGATTTTTAAGCAGTTAAAATGGTTTTTTAACTGCATATTTGGATTCAGCGCCCTGAAAAACCCCTGGGAGCCATTGATTGT